>RJWM01014123.1:0-51394 GCA_004363535.1 Dasyprocta punctata | reverse complement strand
GATGGGGCCATAAGGACTCCAGTCTGGAACCTGGGGTCTCCTGAGCCCACCACCCCAGGTACCATCCTCCTGGGGCAAACACTGACACCGAGGTCCCCCACAGCCACAGCCCACCAGCCTCTTGGTCCCGACCAAAAGCACCCACATGATGTACTTTCGATGCTAAATATCTAGAGAAAGCTTTATTTTTTTTCTTACTTTTTTGTTAGCACAGTGGTACCCCAACTCACACACTTGATTATATTTTCCATAATTCTGGTCACAAATCAAGTTGGGCAAGAACAGAATCAAATTCAATGGTTCGTGTCAGTGTTGGCCTTACAGGTACCTTTGATTCGGTTCTCGTCCAGCCTGGTTTGCAGCCGGAATCGTGGAGAGAAATGAGTTTGCGAACCAAGGCACCACTGTGTATGTCTGTTATGAGCAATAACTTATACATTTATCTTGAGGCACTGGCATACACATATCACATCTTAATCATCTTTCTTTATTCTAAGAAATTCATCAAGGTTT
The DNA here is from genome assembly GCA_004363535.1 of Dasyprocta punctata. Lineage (NCBI taxonomy): Eukaryota > Metazoa > Chordata > Mammalia > Rodentia > Dasyproctidae > Dasyprocta > Dasyprocta punctata. The sequence goes on along the minus strand of RJWM01014123.1, from coordinate 50,881 downwards.
TAATGCTTTCACGGTTTTCCACCTGGAACTTTGTAAATGTTGCAGTTAATACAAGGTAAAATCATATACATTGCAGACATCAGTTAAGTAAACAGTACGTACCTTTCAAAAGAACGGTAAAGCATTAAAGAACTTCAGGTTTTAATTTCTAAAAACACTGTAGAATAAAGAGTCCTACTCATATTATTTTCAAAGGTCTGAATGAATTGTAAAATACTGTGTGATTAAGAGGGATCAAAGAGGTAGAAACCAAAGTCCTATAACTTTGTTTTTTTACATACTGAGAAATGATGGCTGTTGGGAAGAAATATAAATTGAATGCCTTCTTGTATACATTGTTACCCCATTCTTATTTGGCATAAGACGACACATCCCAAAATTTACACGCAGAGAAGAATCCTTTTCAATTCTTTCCATCAATATATTCTTACGTAAATCATTTAAAATGTTTACCGTTTTAAGCTCAATCAAGGTACAGCCTGATTGTAGCATGAATCTGTTATTGAACCATTAAGTCATAGTGTAACCGATTTCATGTAGAACAAGTTGTTCTTATTTCTCTGCTAGTTGCTCTGTTCTTTCTCTTCCACAATGAGTAGAGTGTCTGTGGTTATTCCTTTGTCGGCTAGTGACCAGCCTCCCTCTACTTCTAGAAGTCTTCGGGGAGCAGAAGTGAAAAGGCTGCATAGGGGTGTGTGGTACCCAGGTTTCATCATCCAGGCAAATAGAACCTGTGAACTACAAGAGTTTAGAAACCTTCTCTTCAGGGTTCTCCCATTTGGACATCTCAGAGCAACAGTAACTGGTGGGGGGAGAAGGGCGTCTGTCTCCCCGTCGGTACACAGAAAGGGGCTGACATCTGGTTCTCCTGCCCGTGGTCTGCACATGGTGCCGACTCACAGGAAGTGCATCATCTTAATCATTTTTATTTCTCCTTTCCCTCCCAATGCTCTTGTCTACCCCTAACCCCCAGATAGGAGTTTTATTATTTTGCTTTTGACCTTATTATTAACCTTGATTTTCAGCCTTCTCTTTTTTATAGAACCATTCTTTTTTCAAATCTCAGTTGCATCCACACCATTGAAACTTCTGTGGCTTCAAAGCCAGGTTCCTGGAGTCCAATGGCAGCAACTTTGTCCATCTGGAAAGATGACCATGTGCTCAGATTTTCTAGGAATGAAAACCCAAGTCCCTGATCAGCACGGAACTGGAAAGACCAGGAATGTGGAATGTGTGTGTGTGCAGGTGCAGATGGGGGAGAGAGAGAGAGAGAGAGAGAGAGAGAGGGAGAGGGAGAGAGTCTCTGTTATGGGTATTGTCCTGTGTCCCCCCAAAGCCTCATGTAATCATGGACGGGGCTGAGTCTGGCGTTTGTTATTGGTTTGTTGTCTGGCACTGGGATTGGCGATGTGAGTGCTGCACCCACCCAGGGGTGGAACCAACATACAGGGTAAGGGTGAGAGGAAGGCCCGTCCTCTCTTGCTGGGTTCTCACCTTGCTGTTGTAGCCGCCCCAAATAGCTGCTCCCCCACCACACCATGCTACCTTGCAGCCCCCTGAGTATGGACTGAAACCTCCAAGAACTGTACGAAATAAACCTTTCTTTCCCTAATTTTGGGCGTCAGGTGTTTTGTCTCAGCAACAAGAAAAAGTAATTAAGACAGTCGCCTCCTCTTTTTCCTCCCACTGTCGCTGAACTGGAAGCGTGTCTCGCTTTCCCACTGGTCCTGGACTTGACCCTGGATTTGTTCGGGTATCAGGTCACTTGCACATGTGACAGGTGTATTTCTGGGGCAGTTCTAGGATTCTTGCGGATGAAGAGGGGGTTACACTGCGGTGCAGCCAGGGCCTGGGTCAGGTGATCATCTCGTCTGTGTGCACCGGGTGCCTGTTCTGCCCCTACACAGTGCCCAGTGCTGGCCTGGTGCTGGTCCTGACCTGCTGGACATGGGCTGGGCAAAGTCGCCCAGGGAAGCGCTCCTCCCTGCCCTGCCGGGGGCTGGGGTGACGCGAGCTGGGGCCATAGACTGCGCACTCCTGGACAGAGTCCTCACGGAAAGATGCTGGGCCTCGATGTGGTGGGAGCCACGTCATGCCAGCAGGGACAGCTGGACCGCGCTATGTTGCGTCCCCAGGAGTGACCCCCATTCTCCCTCTGGTCTGGCTCTTCCCCATACCATGCGCCAGCGCAGCCTTCTAATAAAGCCCGTGTTGGCCAAGTGGGCCAGAGCCAGATCCCTGCTGGCTGGGAGGAGCCAGGTCCAGGAAAGCAAGGCTCAGGAGAGAAGGGGCACAGCAGGACCCGGGGCACAGGCTCAGGGTGGGCGATCGACGCTCACCACAGACCCGGACAGGGACGGTCTCGGCCACGGTGGGTTGGCGGGTGTGCGGGAGGGAGGGCGCAGCAGGAGCACAGCCAACGGCTTCTTCAGAATTACCTGCTGCTGGCACCTCCCTGTAATCCCGGTACTCTGGGAGGCTGAGGCAGGGGGACTGAACGTTCCAGCCCAGCCTGGGCAATCTAGGCACTTCGTGAGATGAGGTCTCAAAATAAACAACTCTGCCCGGTGGGGAAGGAAAGATCTGGGGAGGTGGCTGGGCGTGGGGGTCCAAGCGCCGAGGGAGAAAGCTGCGGAAGACACCCAGGTAAAAGAGGAGGACAGGGGGCAAGCTCGGAGCAGGAGGGGCGGAGGGGCGGAGCGAGGAGGTGGGCTGGGCCTTGGGGAGGCGGGAAGAACAGGGGAAAGATCAGGGCGGCCCTGGAGCTGGTCTCGGGGTGAGGAGGCGCTGCACTGGAAACCAAGCGGGCAGGGGTGACGGGGCGCTGGGCAGAGCGGAGACAGCGGAGGGGGCTGGCCGGGGAGCCAGCGAGACCCCCACTGCGGATGCACCGGGCAGGCGGGTGGCCCTGGCGTTTGGTGACGTCACAAGGAAGGTGGCAAGGATGCGCTCGCCGGGAGAGGCCAGGATCGTTCCCAGGTGTCTCCGGGAAGGCCGCGCCCGTGTCTCCAGGGACAGGCCCGGGACCGGGACTGGGAGACCCCACACCCTTATCTGTAAATGGTCCACATGCATTTTTTCAAAAACAGCAAACCTCGTGCATCCGCGGCAGGCAGAAGAGATAGGGATGCTCAGGAAGACGCCGCGAGTCCAGTCCTGGCCAGCAGCGATGGCCCGTCCCCGGCTGCGGGGCGCGGGAAGGGCAGGGGCACCGTAACCCCGAGCATCACGGGGAGCGAGTTTTATGGTCCGTAGTGGTTTTCTGTAAACGAAAATTGCTTTTCCTCCAGAGCAATTTAGTCGCATGCGAGTCCATCCAGGAAAGTCTTACTCATGTTAGCCGTGACGCCTACGCTTCCACAAGTGCGTGGCACCCAGACACTTCGAGAGGGCCTGGCGCCTCGGGTCCAGGACAGTGGCTGTCAGTGGCAGAGGGCGAAGCTGGGGGTAGGATCGGGGCGGGTGACGGGAGCTACGCGTCAAGGCAGCCAAAGACGTTCATTTCCCCCATGGGCGTCTCCGTTTCCGGGGGAGCCAGGGTTTGAGAAGCGATTACTGCAGTAACAATGATAACGGCGATTCCTACCTCTCCACTTCCGCGGCAGGGCCCCAGGGAGGTCTCTGCTGATGTCCCAGGGGGAAAAGCTTTTAAACACTTTCTGAAGCCTGAGGATTGCTGATAACAACAGCTTCTCGCATCTCCGGTGATCTGCCGTCTTGACACAGTGCAATTTTGACACAGCGATGTGAGATATCAGTGTCTGAGAAAAAATCCCAGCTACATACGTATCATCTTTTCCTTTCTTCCTTTTCTCCTTTCCCCTATCCTGGTTGTTCTTTCCTTTTGAGCACTTTCTTTCCCTTTCATTGTTACAATATCTATTGTACATTTTGGATCTTATTACTCTTTCATTTTTATTTTTTATTGTTTTTTATACTAGAGAAATAATATGATATTTATAAATGTGAGTTTGATTTATTTCACTTATGAGTATGGTCTCAAGTTGCCTCCATTTACCTATAAAAGCCTCAAGATTATTCTTTTTTATAGCCGAGTAATATTCCATTGTATAAAACTACCACATCTTTTTTATCCATTCTGTGGTTGATAGGCATTTGGGTTGTTTCCAAGATTTAGCTATTACAAATTGTGCTGCTATAAACATGGGTACACAGTTCATAAAAAAAAAAACCCAGTTTGTTCTGTCATTGTTTGATTGTTTGATCATTTTTTGTGCCTACATCTTATAACCTGAACAACTACTTCTAAGATAACAATATACAATATATTAACTAGTGCTAATTTCCTACTTTTTTTTTAAATTGTGTATCATTTCTATCTTTTTTTTCTGTTTTGCTTTTAAAAAAATAAACCATCACATTCTGGATGAAACAACCAGCAGGGAAAATAGCATTTGTCATCTCATTAACAGACCCAAGGACCCTGCAGCCATGGGTTCCGGAAGGGAAGTTGGCAGATGGAAGGAGTCTGCAAAGAGTGGGGAGCTGTGTGTCAGCGTGGGGTGCACAGGCTGTTTCCGGGACATAATTTATTTCACCGGCGGCACTGACCGCACCATGACCCACGAATGCCATAGAGACCCATGTGGATTTGTAAACAATTGCCTAAAACTTGGAAGTTGGTATAACCGTGCACTTTGAATAAACTTGTAGTCAGAGACTCTACTTCAAATGTGTGGAAATGTCGACCGGCCCTCTCCGTGAATACACTCGAGTAGAAGCCAGCACAACAACGATAGAACAGCTGCGTGTTCAAGCTGACTGCGCTGTCCAGACAGATTTTAACGCGCTCAACACTCTCACTGTATTCTTTGGTTACTTAGTTGCAGTACTGGGGATTACACATGCTAGGCAAGTGCTCTGCCACTGAGCTACAACCCCAGCCCTTTTCTTTGTTTTTATTTTGAGAGAGGTTTCACGAAGTAGCCCAGGCTGGCCTCAAACGTGCCATCCTCCTGCCTCAGCCTCCCTAGTAACCGAGATTACAGGTGTGTGCCACAGCACCCAGCTCTTACTTCTCAGTTCATTGGGCCTGGACTTCTTAAACTCGGGGTCCTGCACACAGAAGCAAGAGCCTACGAGCACGAAGAACACTTAGCTACATGCGGCAGGTTCCTGAGTCGCTGTGAGATTCTAAGTGTGCACATCATTATAATCGTGAGTCTTTCCTTTTCAAAATAGAGACCTGTGGTTTTCAAGAGGTTTGGAAACACAGGTTTCTGTCGTTGTTTGCCCTTCTGGGGACTGAACCCAGGGTGTCTGCACTGAACTCCATTCCTGGTCCTTTTTTATTTTATTTTGAGACAGGGTTCATTAAGTCACTAAATTGCTCAAGCTGGACTCCAACTTGCAATCCTCCTGCCTCAGCCTCCCAGAGTACTGGGATTGCAAGAATGAACCAGCACACCTGGCCAAATACGTAAGGCTCTCTTTATCTCCGACACTGCTGGGTCCCACAGTTCCCGCCGTGCCTCTCGTTGTGGCGTGTCCTGAGCCCACAGCTGCCAGCCTTGGAGGGGTCGCACCTGTCTCAGCCTCGCAGGGCACTGACCCCGCAGTGTGGACCCCGAGGTGAGGAGGGAAGAGCCGGGGTCACCCTCAGTTAGTGGTGGACGGGAGACAGTGCGAGGACCTTCCCCGAATCTTTCCTAGGAGCACAGGACAATTCTGAGATCTTTCAGAGGGGACCCCCACCCTGTCCCGCCCCACAGTGGGAGCACTTGGCTGACCCAGTAGCTCGCGTCTGACTTCTGTGGCTGCCCCACCCCTGGGCCGTCTCCACTGTCTCCTGTCTTCCTGCAGCCTCGAGGCCAGGGATGGCGAACCTTTCAGAGCTTTCCACGGTACCAAGCAGCTGGCTGCGGCACGCGTGCCGTAGGTTCGCCACCACTGTTCCAGGCCCTGCTTTGGAGATAAACTGGACGCACAAGTACCTTAACTTTATTTCAAGAAATCGATCCACTTACTCTGACTTCTGACAACATTTCAGTTTCCTGCCACAGAATTAGAGCTTAATATTCCACTAGGGTTTTATCAATTACACTTCATCATCGCCAAGAGACACGGGCAGGAGCCGCACCTGTGATGGCTGAACAGCGTAGTCCTACAGACCACCAGGGAGAGGGGTTCTGGGGGTTCTGGGGGTTCCAGCCCTGTGCCCAGCAAGTCGCTTAACCTGTTTGACTCTGCCTCAGCCTCATTTGTGAAGTGACTTTAATCCAATAACACTAGAAGTTAATGATAAAAAGAAACTTTCACCTGAAAAGTTTAAAACCTCTAAGAAGCTAGATGTGGTGGTGCACACCTGTAATCCCAGCACTCTGGGAGGCTGAGGCAGGAGGATTTTGAATTTGAGCCCAGTCTGTGCAACCTAGCAATTTAGTGAGACCCTGACTCAAAATCAAAAAAGGCTGGAATGTAGCTCAGTGGGAAGGTGCTGGCTCCGATCCCCAGTACCACCAGGTGAAAAAAGAAGTAAATATTAAAACCTCCAACAAGTTAGGCTAGAAGGGAAATATAAAGCAAAATTCACAACGTCTTTAAAAGGGTAAAAATACAACACCTCAAAATGTGTGTCACAGAGAGCTAAAACTCAGAGGAAAATTATTATATTTAATACTCATATCGGCATTTTTTATGAAATGAATAGACACGCGACACAAAATAGAAAACAGATACACAAGTGTGTACAAGAGTGTATTCACCCTTTCCATTACTGTCGCATATTTTAATTCTGCCCAATTTATCTACACACGTGTATAAACCTCCAGTTACTTGCCATCATTGATTTCATGCGCTCAATATTTATATAAATTTACCCATATCTCGTCGTCTTCGGTTTGTTCCCCTATTCTTCTATATTTCCCTCTAGGATAATTCTCCTTCCGTCTAAAGAATTCTCATTAGTACCTCTCATGTGACCCTTCTGGCAGAAAAACCCTCTGTTTTTGTTTCTCTTAATGCGTCTTTATTTTGCCTTCATTTTCGCAGCTCGCTCCCCGCGCACACAGGACAGAGCTCAGCAGCGGCCCCGGCAGGGCCCCGCGTCCCGCGTCACCGCCCGCGCCCACCCGGGGTCCGTGGGGGCTGCAGGCCCCGGGCGGGAGACGGGAGGAGACGGGGGAGACGGGAGGAGACGGGAGGAGACGGGAGGAGACCCCGAGCAGGGCCGCCAGTCTGCAGACCCAGCCCCACGGGCGACGCTGGGCGGGGCGGGGCCGTCGGATTTCCACGCGCAAAGGATAGTAACAATAAATAATCCGGACTCCCGCCGCTGCCGAAATGACTTCACATTTACCTAAGGCCTCAAGGTCAGGCCTTAGACGGACCCCCAGAGCAGGAGCCGCCCAGGGCAGCGCGCGCAGAGCGGCACTCGCATACAAAACCTCCGTGGTTGAGCACGTTACGGAGACAGCGAGAAACCGGCCCGGGAGCGGCGAAGCTTTCACGGAGCACCGGCCCGAGCAGCCTCCGCGCTCCAGAGTGCATTCAAATTCAGCAGTCCGGTTTGTTCATTTTGTTTACTTATTTATTTATTTATTTTAGGTTTTTTTTTTGTTTTTTTTTTTGTATAGGGAATCGAACTCACAACCTTGCGCCTGCCAGGCAGGCACTTACACCACTGAGCTAAATTCCTGGTCCTATTTTGGTCTTTTTTTTTGAGACAGGGTCTTGCTATGCAGTTCAGGCTGGCCTTGAGCTCACTTTGTAGACCAGGCTGGTCTCGAACTTTGCAACCATCCTCCTGCCTCAGCCTCCCGAGTGCTGGGACTACAGGAGTGCACCACCATGCCCAGCAGCAATCCAATTTAAAAACAAGCCAGTAGACATTTCTCCAAAGAAGGGACGCCCGCCAGTGTCACCGCCCATGAGGGAGCAGTAACCCGGTGGAGGCCGGCAGTGAGAGGGTCCTATGGACCAGCTGGGCGGCTCTAACTTTTAAAATGGAAAACAGCACGTGCCACAGGGAAGGTGAGAGCCGGAGGCCGTGTGACCCTCGGAGGCAGGCGGACGGGCGGCCGCTGTGCGGAGAGGCTGGCGGCAGCGAATCTCACTCCGAGGTGCAGGACCAAGAGAACTGAACACAGCTGTCCATCCACACAAAGGCCCAGACGCGAACATCCACAGCAGCGTGGTCCACAAGAGCCCCACGGCAGAGAACCCCGGTATCTGTAAACTGAGCAGTGGCTGAACCAAGCATGGGACCCAGGATGACGGTTTATGTGTTCACAAGGGGGAAGCTGAGTCAGGATGCCCTCTGCAACATGGACAAGCCTCGGGAACATCACGCTGAGGGAACAAGCCGGTTACGAAAGGCCACTTGCCACACAAGGCCACTTACACGGTACTGCCCCAGACAGGGGCATCGGGGCAGAAGGCAGACGAGAGGCTGCGAGAGGCTGGGGGCAAGGAAGGGTGGGCGACTGCCCACGGGCACTGAGCTTCGGTCCCGGGGCAGTGAGAATGCTCTGGAACCCAGGTCACAGAACAGTCACACGAGTCGGTGAAGACGCTAAGCCCCCAAGGGGGGCCCTTCCGAGGGCAATGCCCCAGTGCGGGGACCCCAGGCCTCCGTATCCAGAGTCACAGCTTCAACCAACTGGGAATCGACAATACGTGGGGGGAAAAGTATGTGCACAGAACAGTCACGGATTGTTTTCTGGTCACATCCCCCAGTCAATGCAGTAGGACGACTGTTTACGCACGCTTTGGGCTGCACTGGGGTTACCGGTGACGGCAAGGGGGAAGGTGGGCAGGATCCGGGTACATTAGCTGCACGTAGGAAATGTCTCAAGGTACCATTTTATTAGTCAGTTAATATGTGCTAATAACTATAATTGTTTTAAAAAGTTGAGTGTCAGGGCAGATGTGTGTAGGGGTATCGGGGCAGCGGTGTGTAGGGGATGTCAAATGCTACCCCGTTTTGTTGGAGGGATGCAAGGATCCGGGCACTCTGGTCTTCTCAGGGGTACAGGAGGAGGCCCCAGGGTTACCTGGAAACAGCTGCATTCACAGCGAGGTCTGTTTTCTCAGTCATGCTTTGAATCGGGGGGCCTGGACTTTCACCCCATTGGGCTTTGGCTGCCCGCCCTCACTGGGGGGCCTAACAGGGAGGGTTCTGTCTGGGGTGTGTTCACCACCCCTGAGGGACACTCTCAACCTGCCCTGTGCCTACTTTGGGGTGGAACTCGGAAAAGAGGTTCCACAGCCTCACTATAAAAGGCTGGAGCCAGGCGCGGTGGCACGCACCTGCACTCCAGCACTCTGGGAGGCTGAGGCGGGAGGATTGGAAATTCAAACTCAGCCAGGGCAACTTAGTGACTCGAGATGTGTCTCAAATTTTTAAATTTTACAAAGGGCTGAGGATGTAGCTCAGAGTGGAGGCCCTGGGTTCAGTCCTCGTTATCCAAGAGGAAGGAGGAAGAGATGTTTTTGAAGTTGTTGCTGTTGTTGGAAGTCCCCAATGCTTATTATAAGAAAAATAATAAAAGGCCAAGGATTTAGCTCAGTGGCACAAGCAACTGTGTGGCGTGTGCAAGGTCATGAGTTTAATCCCTGGTACCAAAAAAAAAAAATGCACGGGCCAACTAGGGGGAGCCAGATGCCAGCCCCTTCTGGCACATGGGCAAGAAGACAAGAAGAGTCAAATACTGCCCCCTACCAAGCGACTGGCTGACCCAGAGAAACCCAGGCTGGGATGATAGCTCCTGAGGTCAAATACAGCTTAATGTTTGTGGTGTTTAGTGTTTCACCCACTCTGCAGGCCTAAAGCCAGTAGTCTGATCACATATTCAGAGGATAGCAATACACAGTACAGCATCTATGGGGAGCTCCTTCAGAGGTGGTGGCCATTGATAGTTCCCTATTATCTTATTTCAAAGGACTGTATCATTCTCATTGTTTTGTTTTGTTTTGTTTTTTCAGCACTGGAGATCAAACTCACAACCTCACACCTGCCAGACAGGCGCTTAAGCCACTGAGCCAAACTCCCAGCCCTAGTTTTTTGTGAGGCAGGGTCACACTATGTAGCTCAGGCCAGCCTTGTGCTTGCGTTGTAGCCCAAGCCGGCCTCGAACTCACAACGCTCCTCCTACCTCAGCCTCCCCAGTGCTAAGATTAAAGGCATGCGCCACCACGCCCAGTTGTTTGATTGGGTTTTATTCTGTTTTCTCTTGTTTCATTTTGTTGTATCTGATGGCATGGGCAGCTATTTCAAGGATAACCAGATACAGTATGGTAGCCATTGTTGATTTCCTATTATCTTGTTTTGAAATCCTGCCTTGTTTTGATTAGCTTTATTCTGTTTTATTTTGCTTGGTTTTATTCTCTCTAAAATAAAATTAAAAATATATGTATAAAAAAAGAAAAGTAATAAAATCACCGCATGTGGAAGGCAGTAAGCCTGCTCTGAACTCTGCCAGCCCCTCGCCACCTCTGTCACCCGCGGGCCCTGCCCAGACCTTCATGGGGCCCTGACGGGGATCTGGGGCACCCCCGAGACTCCTCGGTCCTCTGTAGCAGTTACGGCCCCTTCCAAAAGGGACCACGTGCTAGGCTGAGAGGAATCTCAGGAAACTGCCCAGGATTGGGAACTATAGATGATAATTCATTTATTTTAAGACGGCCCTTTATAAAATAAAAAAAGGCCACAATTCTAACAATGAAGACAAAATCTAAACGGACATTATTGTGTGTGTGCTGCCCTATCTCTGCTCTGAGTCTCTGGAAGGGGCGCAGATCAAACCCTGAGCTCAGATGTTCAACTCTTTCTCATCCTTCTTCCCGGGGGGTCTGTTGTCAGGTGGCACTGAGATCTGTCCCGGCCCAGGGCCTGAGTGTCCCCACATTTCTGCTGCCTGTCCAGCCCTGCCTGTGCCCTCATGTGACCCCGTCCATGCCCACGCGAGACCGTCAGTTTTCCACTGGAAGGGAGGCGGATTACGCCGGAGCTGCTGATTCCTTTGGAGTTTTATAAACTTGTTTTGTTCGCTGCTTCCGCCGCGCCACGTCCTCCCCGCTCCAGCCCAGAGCAAATGGAAACGAAGCCTTTTGCGAAGTTTCCCCCTTTTGAAAGTGGAAACTTGGCAGCCGTGGGGTTTAGAAGGGAGTCGGAAAGTCTAGCGGGGCTGGCAACTTCTGAGCACCGGGCCTTTACGAGTTTGTTTATGGGCAGCAGAGAGCGGGTCTGCATCTCCCCAGCCCCCGCCGCATGCTGGCCCTGCTCAGGGGTGCGACAGGGCCCAGATCCTGCTCGAGGCTGCAGGGACTTCAGGGAGGAGGCAGTGGCCTGGGGCCGGTGGGCTCCGAGTCCATGCGTCGGGACCTGGTGACTTACTTTCTGCGAGATACGTTACCACCAAAGTCAAGGCCCCGGCATCGCCCCCTTCCCCAAAGATCCAGCCTCGGGGCCCCGCCACGGGCGCAGGGAGGGCAGGCACGGTGTGGGGGAGGAGGGAGGACACCACGACTCAGGCCACAAACCGGCGAGGCTGGGGAGAGGCTGTCACAGAGGCTGGCCAGGCGGCAGCAGGGACACGGCACAATCTGGTTCTTTAGAACTAAAGAAATCCCCGGGAAAAAGACAAAGGAAGCCGGGTGTGGTGGCACATACCCAGCATCCCAGCACCTGGGAGGCTGAGGCAAGAGGACCGCTGTGAGGTCAAGGCCAACCTGAACTACATGGCCAGAGCCCGACTCAAAAACACAAAACAAACAACACCAAGATGAAGGACCCAACTGAGGTCGCGCCTGGCTCCCTCCTTATGTCTTTGCCAAGCGTTGGTGGGGCCCAGGGACAGACACCAGGGCGCCCCAGGAGCCAGGGCGTTTAGGGTTTGGGTCTAGATGGTCTCTGGCAGTCTCATGCGGTGACAGGTGGGGTCTCTGGACCGTGGGTGCCACACGCACAGGGGGTTACCCCCGGGTGAGCTCAGAGCTGAATGCGCCGTGTGGTTCTGGGGCCTGGAAATGAATACTGAGCCTCCCGGGGCTGACCTGCTGGGGCGCTCCGAACCCCCAGACACCGTCCTCAACCCCCCGGGTGGGCCAGGCGGTCCCCTGAGGAACCATGCACCCCTTGGTCACTGATCCTTAGACCGGTAACAGCCCAGAAGGATGCATGAGTGACGGAAAGCAGAGTTCAGACACCCCACGTCCCTCCTGCCCCTCTGAGGGCGTCTAATCATAAAGTGTGTGCTAAACCAGGCCTGGTTTGGCACATCTGGAGAGGCTGAAGCAGGAGAGTCTCAAGTTCAAATGTAAGCCCAGACTGGACAACTTAGTGACTAGTGAGACCTTGTCTCAAAATTAAAAGGGGCTAAAAAAAGAAAAAAATTAAGAGGGGCTGGGGGCTGGGGATGGCGCTCAGTGTGCAGAACCTGGGTTCAGTTCCCAGAACAGAGACAGAGAGACAGAGAGATTAGAAAGTAGTTCCTGAAAGCAGTTAAATATGATGCAGGAGACTCCCTGAAACAAATGACCAGTGACTTCATGCTTTTATTCACCAAACACCTTGAATGCTACCTATTTGCCAAGAGAGAAATCTTTTTTTTTTTTTTATTTTAAAGATGGTAAAATCCAACAAAACATAACAGAACAAAGTCAATCAAAACAAAGCAGTAGAACTGGTACAGAGCTTCAAAGAAAGATACTAGGAAAACAACAGCTACTATAGTATATCTTGTTATTTTCAGAATAGTTGACCATTCCAACAGGTATAGTAAAATCAAACCAAAATAAAAGAAAAAAACACAATAAAACCAACAAAAACACAGTATAAAATAAGGCCAAAAAAGTTAATCAGAATAAAGCAAAACAACAAGAACAATATTAGGCCTCTAAGACAAGACAGAAGAGAATCCCCTATTTTTGCTACATTGGTACTGTCATCTTCCAAAGAGATGCCCAGGCTGCCAGCCCCAGGCCTGCAAAGTGAACAAAACAATACTAGCGTTTAGTCGTTTTATGTACCTTAGTTGCTAGCAATTTAGCCAGACCTCTGAACCAGCAGGGGGGGAAGGGGGTGCACGTTTCTCTTCCTGGGGTCCACGCGGGTCGCACAGGCCCCCAGAAGGCAGTCTTAGTTCACCAAGAAAGAAGTCTTACAATAAGTGGTCAATCCAGATATTTCTATGAAAGGACTCTCAGTTTTGTTTTGTTTTGTTGTTTGTTTGTTTTTGTGAAACAAGGTCTCACTATGTAGCCCAGGCTGGCCTCCAACTCACATTGATCCTCCTGCCTCAGCCTCCTGAGTGCTGGGATTACAGGCATGTACCATCACACCGGGCATCTGCTCATTTTCTTGCTATTTAGCAGAAGTCCTTGCCACCTTTGAGGGCCCCTCTGGCCTGGCCCTTGCTTTCCCCAGCCTGGGGGGAGCCAGCGAAGTGCTCCCCCAGCCCCTGCAATAGCTAACAGGAGGCTCCTGGCTCATGAGGCCAACACTGCCAGCACCGTGACCTTAGGGGGTTTGGGACCCCGGAGTGTGGCGAGGGGACCAGCGCCCCACCCTGAGCCTGCGTCATGGCTTCCACTGACCCCACAGGAACTGGTCCCCCGGAGCTGGGGAAGGAATCCCTGAGAAAGAGGACAAAGTGGGCTGTGGGGCTGTGGGGGACCCGGCCGAGGCCCGTCTTCCTCTGAGCGGGGATTGGGGTGCTCTCGGGGGAGGTGACCCCAAGGCCACAGTGTGCCGTGTGGGACGGCGCAGCGATTTCTCTCCCAGTAACTTCCCGACGACCCCGAATGAGGCAGGGAAACCAGGAGCCCGCAGAGCAGCCCCGAGTCACCCGCACCCCGCTTTCCCGTGACACAAGGTCCCCAGGGTGTCCCTCCCTGGGCAGCACAGGGGCCCCTCGGCCGTGACTCCTTCGAGGACCCCGCCTGAGTCACGGGCACCTGGGGCTTGGTCCCGGCCACGGCCATGCGGCCTCTGGCCACTTCGCCCGCTCTAACCCCTGCTGTGCGTTATAAACATTGCACGTGATCACGGTGAAATTGCACCCCCCAAAGCATAGTAAGGTGTCGAAAGGAGAAGGGTTCACATCACCTGTTGAACCCCAATAATGACAGCAGGTGAGCGGGGGCCACGCCAGGTCCCCCAGTGCTCGCCTGCTCCAGAAAGGCACCGGTTCTGTCCCCCCAAGCCTCAGAGGTAAAGATAAAGCCAAGCGTAGCGAGCGCTCCCTCCGCGGAGCTGCACGGGGAGCAGGCTCTGCCGGGCCGGCCTGACCCGAGCCTCCCCTCCCAGAAAGCTGCCACACCGGGTGCCACCAGCCCAGGCACAAGCTGTGCCAGCCTCGTCTAAACCCCTCATGTCAGCCTGGCTGAGGGTCAAGAGCCCAGAAGCCCACTGGTTGGAATCTCACACTTCAGCCTGTCGTTGAAGGCACTCAGGGTGACATCTGGGATCCGTGACAGTGGGGACCCAGGTTTTAAGTCACCTCTGGAAGGAGTCCCCGGGAGACCAGGCACAGCAATTTCATTTAAAACTGGAAGGACAAGCCGGGTATACTGTCATCCTTGCAGCCTAGGAGGCTGAGGCAGGAGAATCTCAAATTCCAACTCAACCTGGGCAATTTAGCGACTTAGCAAGACCCGGTTTCAAAATCTAAAGAGTTGGGCATAGAGCGCAGTGTGAAGGCTCCGTGCCCCCCTCCATCCCCGCCGACCAGGCTGCCCTTGACTCTGTCTCTGACCGAGCGCCTTCCCGGACTCCCATCACATGAGCAGCAGGAGGCCCTCACCAGCTGCGACCTCCTGCCACCAGTCCCGTGACCCAGAATAAACTTCTGTGCTTCATGAGTTGCTCAGCCTCAGGTATTCTGTGATAGCAACAAAAACACGGGCTAAGACAGACAGGAAGGGGGACCCAGAGGGCCTCAGGGTCCGCATGCACAACTCACATACGAGCTGGGCGAGGTGGCACACACCCCGGTAACCCTGCCTCTCTGAGAGGCTGAGGCAGGAAGATCATGAGTTTAAGCCCAGCTTGGACAACTCAGCAACTCAGCAAGACCACGCCTCAAAATTAAATAAATAAATAGAAAGTAGGGGTACAGCTCCGTGCAGAGACCCTAGGTTCAATCCCCAGCCCCACCCAGAAAATGACACGAATTCAATCTAAAATTAAGTATCTGCAAAACATGATCAAATCAAAGCAATTGACATTACATAGGAGGCCACATCACGCTAAGTCATGTTTTCTAGGGTGTAGCGTTAGTTTAACACTTGAGAATCAATCAATGCCTTTTACCACATTAACTGGAATAAAGACCAAAAATCACATGGGCCTACCAATGAATTTCTTTGAATACTCATTTGTGAGAAAAATTCTTGACAACTTAGAACACAGAAGGTCGTTCCCCTGGCGGGAACGCCTACAAAAATCCCTCAGCAGGTGTCATGCTTAAGGTAAACCACTCGGGACAGAGACTGAGGGTAGGAGGGCCGGGTGCGTGCAGGACGATTGCTATTCAACATTGTCAAGGCGAGAAGAAGAAATGCAAGACATAAAAATTAGAACTGGTGGGGGAATTGCTGCTTCACAGACAATCTGGGTGTATACAAAGGCTAAAAGAATCCAACCAAATTATTAACAATAACAAGAGAGACCAACCAGGTTACAAGATATAAGATAAATATACAACAACTATATTTCTACTTCCCAACCAGAAATTAAAAATAAATGTTTCGACAATGATACCATTTATAATTCCAGCAAATAAAAAAAAATCAAGCACCTAAGAATAAATAAAAGGCACATATATCCTACATACTGTAAAAGATCATTGAGTGGAAAAAAAGATTATTGAGAGAAAAATCGTAAAAGCCTAAGTCAATGTGTCATATAGTCATAGTTTGAAATATGCAAAATCTTCAATTCTCCTCAAATCAATACATCGCTTTAAAAATCTGAAAGTTTAAAAGTCCTCGTGAGTCTTTTTTAATGGCTTATGTGGAAGGGCTAATTCTCACACACGCACAACAAAGGGCCCAGAGCAGGCCGAGGCATTTGAATGAAGTGCAGAGCTGGGGCCCCTGCTCCGTCAGGCGGAAGGACTGGGCGTAAAGCTACACACACCCACACACACCTTTAGATACTCACCTTTCGTGACAGGGTGGCATTGTAGAAGAGCACACACACAAAAAGGAGATTTTCCTAATAAATATCCAAGTGGGTATTTATGTGGGGGAAAAGTACCTTGACACCTCATACGAAAACCAAAATTGAATTCTAGATGAAGGCTAGATCTAAACATGACGGATAAAACAGAAGAATTTCCAGACGGTAACACAGGAGGCACAGTCACCACCTTGAATGAAGGGAAGGTTTCTTAAGTAAAATGTAATGAAATGCCATGAGGAACATAAGCAGTGAGCTGGATTTCACAAAAGCTAAGAACTTGTGAAGGACGTGAATCCAGACACACGGCGGCTGCTTATCAGTCAGGAAGAGACGGGCGCCCTGGCGCCACACAGACCCCACAGGGCAGGTTACAGAGGAGACGGAGACGGCAAACTCGTGGGCAGCGGAACCTCCTCGGTCACGTGGAAATGAAAGTGGGGATCGCCAGCGTCACCCTACGCCCGCACAGCCACCGGGGGCCAAACGGAAAGCAGCAGCAGCATCTCGGAGGCGATCACCTCCGGCAGAAGGAGGAAAAGTTAGGCGGACACTGGGACCACTATTGGACACTACCTACTCAAAGTGAAAAATGTATTTACTCCCAAATGCCACTTCTGGTTGTATATATGCAACAGAAAAGCCTACATCCGTACACCAAAGACACTCGCCTTATTACGTCTCTGGTAGCATTAGTCATAATAACCCTAAAGTAGAAACAGCCTGAGCATCTGACAGCAGATAAATACCTGCATAAATGTCTTAAGGCATCTTCCCACAAGGAGATCTATACAGCCCTGAAAAGGGACTCTAGACATGGAGCACTCTCAAGTCAAAGTCACCAGCAAAGGAAAACAGGTACAGAATACATATTTCTGACTCCATTTACATAAAGTTTTTAAAAAGTTGGACTAAATCCTTGTGTGTAGAAATGGATACTACCACAAACCACTGAGGCTGCAGTAGGCTGAGCCGGCCCAGTGACAGGGTCCCAGTCAGTGACAGTCTCCAGTCCAAGCCCTGAACTTTCTCAGCACCTTAAGGGTTGCTCAGCTGTCACCGTGCTTGGAACTGTGTCCCTGAGTTCCTGCTGAAGCCTTAACCACCGGTGTGACTGGGCGCCTTTACAGAAGTCAGCGAGGTTCCCCGGGTCACGGTGCTGGGAATCTCACCTGCTGGACCGGCATCCACTCACAGCGACAGCCAGGGGAGGACACAGGAGAAGGCAGCTGCCCTCACCTGCGGGGTCCCCCCGCCCTGCGGGAAGGCACATTCCGCTCCTGAAGCCGCCTGGTCTACGGCCTTTGTCACAGCTACCCTAGCAGACCGAGGCAGCCGCCTACAAACCCAGGGTCGTCAGCGCTCCCTGAGGGACCCTCAGCTAACTTTGGTAAATATGAGACCAGGGGACCCACCCTGCTTGGCCCGAGCAGCTCTGACCAGAGGACAACTAACCTGCCTTCCGGGGGAATGTGTGACCGGCGTGGACTCCTGGAAGAGAAGAATGGGCCCCTCGAGGACCCACCCCGCTGGGCCGGAGCAGCACCAGTGTGCCACAGCCAAATGCTAGTATTGTCTTGTTGATTTTGCAGGCCTCAGGTCAGCAACCTGAGCATCCCTTTGGAAGGTGACAGCAGGCAATGTAGCAAATATGGGGGATTCTCTTCTGTCTTGCCTTCAAGGCCCAATATGGTTCTCACTGTTTCGCTTTACTCTGATCATTTTTTTTTTTTTTTGCTTTATTTTATATTCTGTTTTTATTGGTTTTATTCTGTTTTGTTTTTGGTTCAATTCTACTATACCTGTTGGAATGGTCAGCTATTCTGAAGATAATAAGATATACTATAGTAGCTATTGTTTTCATAGTATCTTTCTTCGAAGTTCTATAACAGTTCTGCTGCTTTGTTTTGATTGACTTTGTTCTGTTATGTTCTGTTGGATTTTACTATCTTTAAAACAAAATAAGCCGGGCATGGTGGCGCATGTGCCTTTAATCCCAGCACTCGGGAGGCTGAGGTAGGAGGAGCATTGTGAGTTCAAGGCCGGCTTGGACTACAACGCGAGCGCAAGGCCGGCCTGAGCTACATAGTGCGACCCTGTTTCAAAAAACTAGGGCTGGGAGTTTGGCTCCGTGGCTTAAGCACCTGCCTGGCAGGTGCGAGGTTGTGAGTTCGATCCCTGGTGCCGCAAAAAATAAATAAATAAACAAATAAATAAAATAAGTTATGGTTATTTAAAAGGAAAAATCCAAATAGGTCCACAAAAGTTAATGCCATAAATTAATGGGAAACATTTTAAACAGCCAAAAAAAAAAAAAAAAAAAAGAAATGAGACCAACTTTCCCATCCCAAGAGGACGAGTAGAAGGCGCTACAGACTGAATGCTCTGTCCCCCATTTACACACTGAAACCTGCTCCCCGATATGGCAGTGCTGGAGACAGGAACTTTCGCAGTGACTGGGTCATGAGGGTGGGGCCCTCACACACAAGATTGGTGCCCCACTAAAGAGACCACAGGGAGCCCCCTCTGCCATGCAGGATGCCGGCAGGGAAGGTGCTGGTGCCACGACCTTGGGCTTCGTAAGTAATCAATTCTGAGCGGCCTGGGCCTGCGGAGCCCGCCTCGGTGAATCAGGCCTCCCGCTTGCTGAACAAACGGTCCACCCCACCAAGCTGCGCCCCCAGCCCATTCCTCCTTTCTATCCAGCCCTCTTCCTGCTCCTCAGGATCCCTTTCCAAATAAACCCTGGCTTTGGGGGACCCCAAACTAAGGCACACGTTAGAGAGAGAAGCCAGGAAGTAAACAGAAAAATCAAAATAGTGATTCTCTTTTTCTTTTTCTTTTCTTTTCCATTTGTTTTTTTTAAGTGCTGGGGATTAAACCCAGAGCCTTCACATTGAGTTGTATCTCCAGCCCCTTCTTATTGTTTATATTTTGGGAGAAGGCCTCCCCAAATCACCCAGGAAGGACTCGAACTTTTCATCCTCCTGCCTCAGTGGTAATTTGGCAGGGGTTGAGAGAAGAAAGGGGTCGTGGGGCTGACAAACCAGTCCATTCCAGGCCTGGCTGGCGGGTGCAGTGTGTAAGAAGTCACTGCTCATTCGCTTCGTGGCTCACCCTTTGCTGTTGTATCATTTCATAATGCAAGAATCGCGGACTATTAATTCATGACATCGTTAAGGTGCAGGATTAAAATGATTTTGAAAAACTGTACACGTTTGTTAGTCCCATAGCTGGAGGCTCAGTGTTCAGCAAGCTCTGATTGGTGCAGCCTGAGGCTGGGTCCCCCTGGGGCTTCATCACCCGCCGGCCCATAGGCTCCCAGGGATGCCAGCTGCCGCCACTCCCCCCAGGGCCCCAACTGCGTTGCCAAGGGAACAAATCAAAATACAAGACTCTGGGGCTGCCCAGAGCTCACCAATAAATGAAAATGACCTCTGTTTATCTGAAACTCGGATTTAACTGCACATCCCGTGTGGCTTGCTGCTGTTGTTCTTTGTGGTAGCAGGATCGAACTCCGCTCCTCCACACTGAGCCCCTTTTTATTTTGAGACAGGATCTCGTGGAGTGGCTAAATTGCCTAGACTGGGTTGGCATTTATGACCCTCCCGCCTCAGCCTCCGAGAATGCTGGAATGAGTCGAGCACCAGCACACGGGGAGAGACGTCCTGTATTTCACCCAGGACCCCCGTCCCAGGGAGCCTCTGCCCTGCACAGGTGCCGGACCGTTGAGTCCCGGGGTCCGAGGGCTCTGTGGGTTTGGGGGACGCCCACCCCCCATCTCCCAGCCCTGTGCATGAGGCTGGGCTCTGCGCCCTGCGAGCTTCAGAGGGACCCCGAGAAGGGCTGAACTCTGGCCTGGTTGGTCCCGCAGCCTCCTCCAGCCCTTCATTTCCGCGCCCCCATCCCTGCCATCTCAGGCTCCAGAAAGACGGCAGGATGGTGAAGGCGAAGCACATTTCATAAAGTGATAACGATCGTGCGGATAAAAACCTCCACAGGAGCCAGGAGTGGCGGTGCACACCTGTAATCCCAGCACTTGGGCAGGCTGAGGCAGGAGGATCTCAGGTTCAAGCCCAGCCTGGGCAATTTCATGACGTAGTGAGACCCTATCTCAAAATAAAGAAATAAATAACACAGGGTGGGGGAAGCAGCTCAGTAGGAAGGCCCTGGGTTCCAGGCCCAGTTAAAAAAAAAAAAACCCTGGCGCAGAGCCTGCTGTTTAAAATGTTATAAACCCGCGGGGCCTGTGCTCTGCGGGACAAGTGGGCTCACGAAGGGAGAAGAACGAATCCTCACTAGGACGCAGCCGCCCGCAGGCCGACCAGGCCCCGGCCCGCTCCCGCTCCGTGGACTCTGCCGCCCCCTGGTGGACGCGGGCCCGCAGGGCGCCCGGGCTCCCGGGACCGGATCTCTGTGCCAAAGCCGCGGCGTCCACCCCGCACTGAGGCTGAGGGTCCCGCAATCACGTCAGCCCCCCACCCCACCCCGCCAGCTGCGGTTCTGCCCCCTCCGTGAACGCTGCGTCTTGCGTAGGCCTAGTGGCGGGGAGGCGTTGTCACACAGGAGGAGAAAAACCGCTCCCCCATGTGACCTTGGGAGGGTTAAAAAAGAATGTTCTACACTTGGGAGGCTAAAAAAATTAAAAGGAAATTTTTTCTTGTTGCTGTTTTATTTTTTGGGTTTGGGGGCTTTGTGGGGGTTCTTTTGGGCAGGGTTGTTTTTGTTTTGAGACAAGGAGTCTCACTTAGTCCAGGCTGGCCTTGAACTCTGTGGCCCAGACTGGCCTCCAAATCACGGTGATCCTCTCCTGCCTCAGCCTCCCCAGTGCTGGGATCACAGGCATGCACCACCAGGCTCGACTGGAAGGAACTTTTAAAAATTCCTTTCGTTCTCAACCCCTGGCTGGATTTCTTGCCTTTGCTGATTGCACAGTTCTGTTGCGGGTGTCGGAAACCAGACCCTAAGCCTTGCTCTCCCCGCATTCCCCGCCCGCTCCTGTCCTGGGCCCCGGGGCCGCATCTCCCAGCCTCCCTTGCGGCAGGGTGTGGCCGTGCCAGCAGGCCCAGATCTGGGCTGGCACCCCCCTCACCCCACCTGCAGCGTCTGGCTCCTCCCCCAGCCGCCTTCCCACGCATGGGGCGCAGAAGAGAGAAAGAAGCCCTCAGGCCCAGAGCCCCCGGGCCGACGCCCCTCCTGCCTTCCTCCCGGTGCTGGCTGCGGCCTTCTTCAGGGTCTCCCCCGCCCCCCACCACCTCCTCACCCTGAGCCTCCACAGCCACCCCAGCCTCTCCCCTGGGCCCGCCAACCCTCCCGCCTGGCCACGGGCCTGGCTTTCCAGTGTCCTCCAGCCCTTTCCCCGCCTTGAGCCTGGCAATCGTTGCAAAATAAGAACAGGATTTGTGTCACCAGCTCCCCTGACCACAGGGCTGTGGCTGCAACGTCACCACAGGCTGCGGGGTCCTGTGGCTCCTCACTGCATGGTTAGTCCTGCCGACTCTGCCCCAGGCCCTTGGCACTGTCCCTTCCGGTGCCTGGTGTGACCGCCCCGTGTCAATTTGGCTGTCCCCCCATGTTTATCTTCAAATGTCGCCTTCTAGGCAGGGACTCATTGACAACCTAATTTCAAACAGCAACGCGGCTCCCCTCGCAGTCCCGTGCTCTCTAACCCCTTTCTCCGAAATGTTATCTTTTTAAAAATTTATCTTCTAATTGATAAGCGAGTAAAAATTGTGTGCGTTTATTTGCACATGCTGTTTTGATGTAGATATACATTATTAAATAGCCAAATCAAGCTAATTAACATACGCATCCTCTCATGTACCTTTTTGTGCTGAGAAGCCTTAAACTCTCCCCAGTATTTTTTATTTTTAATTTGATTTTTTTTTTTTTGGGTCTTTTTAAGACAGGGTCTTGCTATGCAGTACAGGCTGACCTTGGGCTTACTTTGTAGCCCAGGCTGGTCTCGAAGTATGCAACAGTCTTCCTGCTTCAGCCTCCCAAATGCTGGGATTATAGGAGTGTGCCACCATGCCTGGCTTTTTTTATTTTTATTTTTATTTTTTGTACCGGGAACTGAACTCAGGAACTTGCACTTGCCAGGCAGGCGCTGTGCTGCTGAGTTAAATCCCCCGCAACAAGAAATTTCATTTAAAATCGCCTTTCAGTACTTTTCAAATCCCGGTGCCCTGTACAGCGCTGAGTCTAATCCCCCAGCTGAGGTGTCCTACTCCTTGGCGGAAGCAGCCGTCTCCTCTCGAACTACTTATTTCACTTTGCTTAATATGCATCTTTGTCCCTAAAGTGTTGCTCCACGGGGCAGGGACTTTGGGGTCCCTGCTGTACCCCTTAAAATAGTGGCTGGCGCAGCACCCTTTAGTGCAGGCGGCCCGACCTTCGGGCCCACGATGCTCGTTTCTAAATGAACACGTGGCTGGCTATCAGTGAAGGCGGCAAAACGCAGGCTTCTTTTTTTAAATTAGAAGGGGAAAAAAAGGCCCCCCCGCGAGGCCGAGAAGCTGCGGGTTCGCTGCTCAGGGCAGCGCCCTCCGCCTGGGCCCGCCCGGCCGCTTTAAGGATGCTCTGCGCGGGATGCGGTGACGTCAGCGCCCCGCCCCGCCGACCGCGCGCAGCCAGCCGGGGACCGCGCTGCGCCGGCGGCCAGGAGCCGGGCCGGGGATGCCGCCTGCCCGCACGCACAGGTACGGCCCGGGCACGCGCGGGGGCCCCGGGCGATCCGAGCGCCCGGGCCGGGGCCCCAGGTGGGCGCGGAGACCTTTGTCCCCGCCGCCGCCGGGCTGGTGACACCGCAGGCCCGGAGGAGGGCGGCGGGGCCCGCGTCCCCCCCAGGCCTGGCGGCCGCGGGGACCCCGGCGAGGGCGCCCCGCCACCCCGGCAGGTGTCGCCGGCTTCCGGGCGCGCCGGGTCCTGCCCTCCGAGTCACCGCGTCCCCGGGCGGAGACCGCCCAGGCTGGCCGAGCTGACCGGCGGCCCCTGCCCTCCTCCCGCAGCCCGCGGCCCCCCGCCGGGAAAGCGAGCCCCGGAGCCGGCGGCCTGCGGGAGGGGTCCCTCCCAGGCCCCGAGCTCCTCAGTGACCTGCCACGGCCCCTGGGGTCTTAAAGTGGGGGTCATGGGAAGGAGGGGGAGGGAAGCCCCCCTAGACCTCGTGGTGGAGAGCGGGGTGCCACCTGGAGGGGGAGCGGGGACCCGGGAAGGGCTCTGGCTCACAGTAGGGTCGTCGGAAGCATCCCAGCGGACCTCGCTTGCTTTTATTAATCACGTGCTGTTGAAGCATCCATAACAGTTTGAAGAGTCTTTACTTCTCTATACTTGTAGTACTGGGTATTGAGCCCAGAGCCTGTGCACACCCCCAGTCATTTATTTATTTACTTATTTTCGAGACAGGTCTTGCTAATTCATAGAATTACCCAGACTGCTCTGGAATCTGGGTTCCTCCTGCCTCAGCCTCCCAGAGTGCTGGGTTTACAGGCACACTCCACTATGCCAGGCTGGGATTTAAACACCCTTGGATTGTGGAGGCGCCGCGGGTGCCGGCGTAGCTGCCTGAGGGTCTCAGGATCCGCGTGCATGTTCCTTTGATTAAATATCCGTTCGGTGTGATACAGATAGCCGGCTGCATTTGCGTTAGAGTATTCAAGTTCTAGTTCGTTGTTTTAAGTTTCATGTTCACCTATTGTACGGCAACTTTAAAAATGAATTTCGTAAATTCTTCTTTTAGAAGATATTCTTTTAAAATGAGTATGTCTTGGACTGGCGATGTAGCTCAGTGGCACAGCACCTGCCTGCCAAACGCAAGGTCCTGAGTTCCATTCCCAGTACCAGAAAATAAATCATAAATAAATAATATATTTTAGAAAATATATTAATAAATAAATTTACATATTATTAAGTAAAAATGGTAACGCTGACAGTCAGATTGGAGGGTGACCCCTCAGCAAAGACTTTCTTCAAACTCGGGGTCGTCTGAGCAGGGCGGAGCAGCTTCTCCCTTGCTGCTGTGACGGCACACGCCTGTAATCACAGCTACCCAGGAGGCTGAGGCAGGAGGATTGCAAGTTTAAGCCCAGCCTGGGCAGTTCAGAGAGACCCTAGGGTTCCATCTCTGTGCTTTTGTGAATGAAGCTCCAGGGAAGATGACAGCCACCTGCGTCTCGGAAGGGGGCACAGCTCCGGCCGGCACCTGAGCTGGGCAGATGAGCAGCGGCGGCCAGCTTAGCTCTTCCAGTTTAACCTTGGTGTGATCCGAGGGTGGCTGTATTTAAGTGATGTATGGCCTGTCTGCGGCGTCCTTAGGTCCATCTGTGCCTGTTTTACAGGAGAGAGTGGCGTTTTTCTAAGGTCACAGATGAGTCATTTATAGAAGTGACAGCAGACTGAATCTGGCTGTGTCATCCCCGTCACCGCGGGGTAACAGCCGCGTCTTCTCAGAGCTGCAAGGCCCCGGTCATCAGCGAGGGCCCTCCGGCGGCCCCCACTGTCACCACCCCCACGGAGCCCGATGCCTGTGGGCCTGTGGGCGCATGCGCAGCTGGGAGTTAAGCCCAAGGCCTTTGCACTGAACTTTTTTCTTTTCAGAGATAAAAGCTTCACAAAGTCTCTAAGCTGCCCGGGTTCAAACTTGCAATCTTTTTGTTTGTTTGTTTGTTTGTTTGTTTGTTTGTTTGTTTTTGAGACAGGGTCTCACTATGTAGTTCAAGATGGCCTTGAACTCACTTTGTAGCCCAGGCTGGTCTCAAACTCACAATGATCTTCCTGCCTCAGCCCCCCAAGTGCTGGGATTGCAGGTGTGCCCCACTATGCCCGGCTCAAACTTGCAATCTTCCTGCCTCTGCCTCCCACAGTGCTGGGACCCTAGGGGTGTGCCAGGAATTATTGCCCTCATCTCTCTTTTACCTGAGTGATTCCCGTTAGAACACCTTTCTTCCACTTTTTCACCCAATTTAGGGAGAAGAACTATGTCTTTATTTTATGTCTGTGATCTCATGAGTGAGTGAATGGATAGACAGGTGAATGTGTGAGTGTGTTGGATGAATAAATGCATGAATGGATAAACGAAGGCAAGGATGGATGAAGGGATGGATGGGTGGGTGGGTGGATGGATTATGAATGGATGGATAGAGGGTAGATGAATGGATGGATGGGTGGGTGAATGGGTAAATGGATGAGTGGATAGATGAATGATGAATGGATGGATGAATAGATGGATGGATGGGTGAGTAGGTAGATGGATGGGTGGATGGACAGTGGATGGATGGGTGGTTGGGTGGGTAGGTGGATGAGTGGATAGATGGATGAATGATGAGTTGATGGATGGATGAGTAGATGAATGGATGGGTGGATGGGTGGATGGATGAATGATGGGTGGATGGGTGATGGATGGATGAAAGGGTAGATGAATGGATGGATGATGAGTGGATGGGTGGAAGGGTAGATGGGTAGATGGTGGATGAATGGGTGGATAATGGTGAATGAATGGATGAGTTATTTCTCCTTTTCTGAATCTTGCTAAGGTGTATCTAGGACAAATCATTTCTACCACTGGCATCTTCTGAAGGATTTCTAGGGTGGTGAAGGGGTCTGGGATACGATTCTTGCAGCATGCAATATCAGAATGACCCAGAAAGAAGTTACCCACCAGCCACTGGGACAGGAAGTGGAATGGCAGACTCATGTCAAACATGAGGCTTATGTCTGAAGCTTAAGGTTAATTCTTCAAAAAAAAAAAAACAAAAAACAACAACAAAAAAACCTGTCCTCTTCGCCTTGGGAAACGATGACTGTTGTCATCGGGAGACCTCTGCATGTCGGGGAATGTGTCCTGGCGCAGCGCCCTCTCCCCAGGTGCCAGCCATTGCTTCTCCTGGTGCAGGCGGTGGCTCTGTCCAGGAGGTCAGGCCGGGCCCTGGGCCTCCTGCTGGTGTCCAGCTCTGTCTCTGTCCCCCAGAGCTCCGTGGCTTTCTTGCCCCCGGGCTTAGGAAGTGGGCGTTGGTTGGAACGCAGGTTCACACGCTGGGATCCATTCCTTCAGTGCTGGTGGTCTGTACCGTTCCAAGGCAGCGGCAGGCAGCTGCGGGCGCAGGAACAGGTGTCGGAGGCGTGGATGGTAAACTTAGGGGGTGGGGGGCTCTGGAGGCATTAGCACTTGCCCGAGCCCACTGGGGTTAGGGCCTAGCAGAAGCTGCTCAAAATAAACACATTAAACTTGGGGGCAGGGGTCCAATTCTCACCCCTTCCTGGTTCATTTTATTTCTTGTGTTTATTTTATTGTATTTTATTATTTTATTCGTGGAACCCGGGGCCTCTTGCCTGCTAGGAGAGTGTTCTCCCCTGAGCCACACCCCAGCCCTGTTTCTCTAAAGAGAGCATTTTCAAACTCGGCTCGTGTCCAGTTGAGGCTGAAGGAAAGGGCCTGTGTCCAGCCCATTTGGCCAGAGAATCCGGAACCCAGCGCTCGGGAGGCTGAGGCAGGATTGCCAAGCTCAGTACAGCTAAGGCAACTTAGAGACTTAGTGAGACCCTGCCTCAAAAATAGAAAAGGGCTGAGGATGTAGGGCAGTGCGAAGGCCCTGGGTTCGATCCCCAGTACCACCAAGAAGGAGAGAAAGAAAGAAAAAAGAAAGAAAGAGCAGTCTAGGGCCTCCTGCAGAGGGGTGAATATAAGCCTCAGGGACAGGAGTCCAGCTGTGATTTCCATCTGTGAAGGGACGGCTGTCCCCTCCCCGGGAGCCACCCCTCGGGGTGCCCCATCACCTGCCTGGTGCCCCCACCTCTGGGCCCTGGGCCTGGAGCGGCCTCCCCGGCGTCCTGGGGTGTGGGTGGCGGTGGTGAGGTGGCTGCGGTCACCCGCAGGCCTGGGGCGGCCTTCCCCACATAGCCATCTGTGCTCCGCCCCCCGACCCTTGGGTGTTTGGGGGCGGCAGGGCGGTCACCTCAGCTCTTCCTGGGGGAAGGAGGGCCGGGGCCACAGTGCCCCGTGGTGGTAACTGTCGCCCGCCCCACTCTCCTCGCAGGGACGCCCAGCAGCGCCCCCTGCCATGATCCCCCCAGCCAGCGGCACCCCTCCGGGAGAGGCGCTCTTGCCCGGCGTGGCTGCCCAGGACTTCTGGAGGTCGCAGGTCTCGGCCTACTCAGGCTCGGTGACCCGTCACATCAGCCACCGGGCCAACAACTTCAAACGCCACCCCAAGAGGAGGAAGTGCATCCGGCCCTCCCCGCCCCCACCGCCCAACACCCCCTGTCCCATCGAGCGGGTGGACTTTGGGGACCTGCACCCCCAGAGGTCCTTCCGGGAGCTGCTCTTCAACGGCTGTGTCCTGTTTGGCATCGAGTTCAGCTATGCCATGGAGACGGCATATGTGACGCCAGTGCTGCTGCAGATGGGCCTGCCCGACCAGCTCTACAGCCTGGTGTGGTTCATCAGCCCCATCCTCGGTAAGCCCCAGCTCGGCCCCAGACACATGGCCTGGAAGACTCTGGAACATTCCACAAGCTTCTGGAAGATTCCCGATGGTTCTGGAAACTTCTGGAAGATTCCCAATGTTACTGGAAGCTTCTGGAAGATTCCCGATGGTTCTGGGAACTTCTGGAAGATTCCCAATGGTTCTGGGAACTTCTGGAAGATTCTCGATGGTTCTGGAAGCTTCTGGAAGATTTCCCATGGTTCTGGAAATTTCTGGAACATTCCCAATGGTTCTGGAAACTTCTGGAAGATTCCCGATGTTACTGGAAGCTTCTGGAAGAGTCCAGATGGTTCTGGAAGTTTCCCTGAGAACAAAGGAGAAATAAGGATTAAAGTCCCCCAGTCAGTGTGGGGCTGTAGGAAAACAGGTGTGGCCCTTCCATCCTGTATTTTAAATTCTTTTATCTAAAGCAGGCAACAGAACAGGAACTGAACCAACCCAAGGACTGTGCTATCTTGGGTGTGCTGCTATCGGAGGAGCCAAGCGACAGAGCTCAGTGGGGTTTGGGTCTCAGAGGACGTAGAATTTCATGAATTCCCGAGGAAGGACTGGCTGCTTGGGGCCTTCAGGGTCCAGGTGGAGAAGCTGAGGAGACGCTGAGAGACTCTGTTTCATGGCGGACTCTGTGTTCTTTCAGAGTCTTAAGCTTTTGAGGCACTGGGGCAGGACCCCTGGGGCTGTGGCCAGGCTGTCGTGTGTCCCCAGGTGCCGGGGCACCGCCCAGTGACCCCGGCCTGCTCTGTTTCAGGGTTCCTGCTGCAGCCTCTGTTGGGTGCCTGGAGTGACCGGTGTACCTCAAGGTTTGGAAGGAGACGCCCTTTCATTCTTGTCCTGGCGATAGGTCTGTTTTGGCGTGGACATAAAATGCGAAAAAAGAAAAGGAAAAGAGAAGAGGCAGGCAGAAAAAGAGAGGGAGAGGAGGAAGGGGAAGGAGGGGGGAAGGAAGGAAAGAAAGAAGGAAGAAGGAAAGGGAAATAAAAGAAAAAGAAAACCCCAACTACTTCCTTTTAAGAAAATTTTTTTTAAAAAAGTTACAACTAAAGCAGGTACCTTCAGGTCTGGGGTGGCAAGGCGTCCCCAGTCCTAGCCTGAGTCAACCCTGAGATTAAATCACTTTGATCATTTTTTTAATGAGTTAAAGCATGCTTGTGACTCCAGTACTCTGGGAGGCTGAGACAGGCGGAGTCCAAATCCGAGCCCAGCCTGGGCAAGTTGGCAGTTTAGCAAGACCCTGTCTCAAAATAAAAGGTTAAAAAAAAATGAAATGGTGCTAGAGACTCAACTCAGTGCAGAGGCCCTGATCCCCGCACTGCAGACCGAACAAGCGGGCCCCAGAGGGTCACCCCTCTCCTGTCTGCGGGCTGGAGGCCCCCTGCCCCGCCAGCTGGGTCGCACAGGACTCCGAGTCCCGGATTCTAGGCTCAGGGCCGTGGGGGCTGGCGGGTCCGCGCGGACTCGGTGACGCCGGCGTGCTCCGCTTGCAGGGGCGCTGCTGGGCCTGTCACTCCTGCTGAACGGCAGGGACATCGGCGCGGCCCTGGCCGACACGGCCACCAGCCACAAGTGGGGCATCCTGCTGACCGTGTGCGGCGTGGTGCTCATGGATTTCAGCGCCGACTCGGCCGACAACCCCAGCCACGCCTACATGATGGACGTGTGCGGCCCCGCGGACCAGGACCGCGGCCTGAACATCCACGCCCTCCTGGCGGGTGAGTGCTCCCCGCCGCCCCTCCGCCCCCGGCAAGGCTGCAGGGCTGCGTGTGTCAGATGCATGCACTGGGGGACCCCCCTCCTCCACCTGTGACTTTAAACTAAGTTAATGAGGCCAGTGTGGTAGCACAGGCTGGTAATTCCAGCACTTTGGGAGGCTGAGGCAGGAGGGTTGCAAGTTTGAGCCCAGCCAGCCTGGGCAACTTAACGACTTAGTGAGACCCTGTCTCAAAGTTATTTTTTTTAAAGGTCTGAAGATGTAGCTCAGGGCAGAGGTGGTGGGCTCAATCCTCAGGACTTGTAGATAAATAAATAAACTGATCAATGAAATTCAAATATATGGGTATGCATAAAAGTGATTGAAAAATACATCCCAAACACAGTAACATGTGGTGTAGGCACACGTGCTTGTGTAATGAGCGTCTCTACCCGTGCCTCTGTGTCAATGGGACATGAGTTCCAGGACTTCCTGCAAATACCAAAATCTGCAGGTGCCCAACTCCTTTATTTAAATGGCCCAAACTGGCTGTGGTCGTGCTCATCTGTAATCCCACCAATCAGGAGGCTGAGGCAGGAGAATTGCTGTGAGTTCAAGGCCAGCCTGGACTACACAGTGACTTCGAGGCCTTCCTTCAATAGTGAGATCCTGTCTCAAAAATGAAAGAAACAAAGAAACAAAGAAAGGCCCCGTACTTACGCGTAGCCTAGCACACCCTCGCATGTACAGTACTTTAATTAACCTCTAGGTCAGTTATAATATTCAACACGGTACACGTGCTATGCAAGAAGTTGCTTTAGTGCATTGTTTTGGGAATTGTGACAAGGGAGAAAAGTCTGTTCGTGTTCCAAGCAGACACGGTTTTTCCCTGCACGTGTTCCGTCTGAGGATGTAGAGCCGGGAGAAAGGGGGCCGACGTACATATCCACAGCTATGCTTCGGTTCATGCACACTTCTGTTCGTGAACAGTTTGGTTCACAAACAGAAGCGTTTTGCAAAATTTTGCTTCCGTTCCCGAACTCCATCGGGTGACGAACACAGCCGCGGTCGTCTTCCCCAGGGTCGAGGAACCAATGAAATACGTGAACCAAGGCTCCGCTGTAGGTAAACATAGATACATGAATGTAAACATTTATATGGAGTTGAATGAATCTCATCACTTGCCGTGGTTGTATTCTGAGGATGCCAACATGAACACCAAATTAACCAACATGAGACCCTTGTTCGGAGGAGAAACACATTAAATTGTCCAATCTGGGCTCTAACTCGTGATCCTCCTGCCTCAGCCTCCCAAGTACTGAGATCACAAGCCTCACCGCCACGACCTGGCTTGAAGATGCTTTATTTAGCAGATAACCAACTCTGCTGTTCAGCTGGTGGCCCACAGCCTGCAGGAAGCTCTTACACACACGCTCCCTCTGCTGGTCAGTCGCCAGCGTCTGGCCCCAGGGGAGCAGCCGGCACCGGGGCACACACGAGGGCATACACGCTAGGCCCTGAAGCAGGGAAAACAGCAGCAAAAGCGCAGAAACGCACAACGCGTGGCACACGTAGGCCGCATAGACGCAGTGCAAAAGCCAAAAGGAGCCAAGCTCTGCCCCGGTGAGGCCTGGCCCACCGGGGCCTTTTGGTGCTCGGGCCCCCCGACCCGTGACTGCAAAACACCGCCCGGCACTGGCTTTGGGGTGACGCAGTGGCACGAATAGGGGGTTCACAAGCACAGGACCTGCAAAACACTGCGGTGGGGGGTGTGCAGTGTGCATGCGTGCACCTGAGGACAAGCCAGCGCCTCCGCGGCCGAACCTGAGCAAGGCCCGTGCCCACACAGTCACTGTGGCAGTGGTAGCGGTCGGCGCTGTCTCTGTGCCTATGGAGGCCTCCAGGGCGCTCACAGGGACCAGGGACAAACCAGACAAGGCCAGCATGATTGTGTCGAAATGTCCGTGGCTTTCTGTTGCTTACTTGTCCTTGCCCTGCCTCCGGCCTCAGTTTCCCCCAAGAGATGGCGCTCCCACGATTCTCCACGGGTTGTCGCAGGCGATGGTCTCGGTTCTTCCAGAACTCCTGCCCGCTGGGCATGGGTGGGACTTTCCCGGGGTGGCCGCGTACAGCTGACATCGGGGTGACAGAAGAGGCGCGGGTGTGTGTGCCAAAGCCAGTGGGGGCCTCAAGGGCCAGAGGCCACCTGCAGACACCCGTGTGGCTGTTCTTGTTTGGGGGGCTGGGGGAGCAGACAGCACGTCCCCACCCTGGGGTGGACCCTGCTTGTCCTTCCTCAGCACGGCGTGCGCTGACGCCCCGTCCTTCTCCCCAGGTCTGGGCGGAGGGTTCGGCTACGTGGTCGGCGGAATTCACTGGGACAGGACCGGCTTCGGGAGGGCGCTGGGGGGCCAGCTCCGCGTCATCTACATCTTCACTGCAGTCACCCTGAGTCTCACCACCGTGCTGACGCTGGTCAGCATCCCCGAGCGGCCGCTGCGGCCCCCGGGTGAGAAGAGGCCGAGCATGAAGAGCCCCAGCCTGCCGCTGCCCCCATCCCCGCCCGTCCCGCAGGAGGAGGGCACTGGGGCTGAGGCGCTCCCTGCCCAGGCGGGCCCCGGCCTCTACGCCAGCTTCTCCACGCCCATCTCCCCGCCCAGCCCACTCACGCCCAAGTACGGCAGCTTCCTCAGCAGGGACAGCTCCCTGACCGGCATCAGCGAGTTCGCGTCCTCCTTCGGCACCTCCAACATCGACAGCGTCCTCATCGACTGCTTCACGGGGGCCCAGGACAACTACCTGGCCCTGCCGGCCAGCGCCCCTCGCCAGGCCATCAGCGTCAGCTTCCCCCGCGCCCCCGACGGCTTCTACCACCAGGACCGGGGGCTGCTGGACAGAAGGGACAGGGGCCTGGCCTGCAGTGACGGGGACGTGCTGAGGGTGGGTTCCCTGGACGCCCCCAAGCCGCGGGCCTCCGGGATCCTGAAGAGACCCCAGACCCTGGCTCTCCCTGATGCCACTGGGGGAGGTGGCCCCGAAACTAGCAGGAGAAGAAATGTGACCTTCAGCCAACAGGTAAAATCCAAGGGTGGGAACACACAGCTGTCCCCCTCAGCAGTTAGAGGACAGATGGATGATCAAAGAGGCCAGGCACGGTGGCGCACGGCTGCAGGCCCAGCTATTTGGGAGGCTGAGGCAGGAGGATCAGCCTGGGAATTTAGTGAGACCCTGCTTCAAAATCAAAACCAATGAAAAGGGCTGGGGGCGTGGCTCGTTGGTGGGTGACCCAGGGCTCCAATGGGAAAAAAGAAAGAGATGATGAAGGAGGAGAGTGGATCTGGAAAGAAATTCCCATCATCACAGTGTGATCAGACGGGGCTGTCAGGGAGCTGTTTCCAGGACGCTTTAGCGCAGAGCGAGCGACTGAGGACGAGTGCTCACCGCTCCCACTAGGGGCAGCACTGAGTCTCTTAAGGGCCTGGGATTGTGGGCGGGCCTACATGGGGATGGACAGGCGTCGTGGCCCAATGGCGTGCCTGGCCCCGCCCACCCATCAGGAAGGGGAGGATTTTCAGAGGCAGTGTCATGGCGCCCGAAGCCTACTGGGGAGGGGTGGAGACAGCAGTTGAGAGGATTTGCTGGCCAGGGCCGTGTACCTTTGGGTTTGCGCATGCCTGGCGGTCTCGGGGGATACGAGACACCTTTATCCACCGGTTTTCAGATTTTTTTTGGGTACCGGGGATCGAACTCATGATTTCGTGTTTCCAGATATTTTGCCATAACCGTCGTGGCTCTGTGTTGTTTCTCCATTCTTGTCCCACGGCGCCTGCTTGTTCTTGCTGTACCTCCTGCCTCACGGGGGTTCGTGGTCCTCGCCCTCCCTGCTGTGCCGGGCGGGAAGGCCGGGCCGCAGATGCCGGCGTGTCCCCTGCGCACCGGTCAGGCGGACCCTGCGCCATCCCGAAGGCAGCCAGGCCGGGCCGCCGCGCCGGGGAGGCAGCGCCAGCGCTGTGCTCCTTCCACTGCTTTCTAGAACTTTCCCTCCACCACCAGCTCTCCGTTGATGTGGGCGTCTGAATCTGTCACCCACAAATCTGAGCCTTCAGGAAAGAGGATGGCGAAGTGTGGCCCGCGGCATTCTGGGGTCCCCCGCCTCGGCGGTCCCCTCCTAGTGTCTGACACTGGCCACCTCCGGGAGGGGCTGTGCCTCCCAGCAGCAGCCCTGTCCTCGAGGCCACAGAACCTTCCGGAAGGCCGAGCTGTTGTCAGAGTCCCAGTATGGGAGGCCTCACCAGCTTCCAGAACCGTGGCCCTGACGAGGCTACTTTAGACCAAAAGAAGGTTAAAGGTTATTCTCTTATTTGACATGGACACACGTTGGGTGTGGTGGTGGCCACGAGTCGCCCCAGCATTGAGAGGCTGAGGCAGGAGGACCAGGAGATTAGGGCCAGCCGAGGGAACTTAGCTCCAGGCCAGCTGGAGAGCCTGTCTGAGGGAGAGAGAGAGACAGAGAGAGGGAGAGTGCCAGGTGTGGTGCACACCTGTAATCCCAGCACTCAGGAGGCTGAGGCAGGAGGATCATTGCAGGTTCAAGACCAGCCTGGGCTACAAAGTGAGGTCAAGACCAGCCTGAACTGCATAGTGAGACCCTGTCTCAAAAAGACAGGAAAAAAGAGAAGAAAGAGGAAATGAGCAGACATACTAAGCTACCGTGGCCTGCCAGCCGTGGGAGCTTTACAGCAGGAAAGGTCTGCGGTCCTTGGAGTTGTGGACCACGAGTTCTATAAAACCGTTACTCGAGTTTGAAGGGAGGCAGAGCCATGGCCGGGGGAGGGAAGCGCAGCCTGAGGCTCTCTGCTCCGACTGCTGACGCTGAGTCTGTCCACCCAGCCGCACCCAGGCCTATAAGACACACCGGCGGGTTCTCTCTCTCTCTCTCTCTCTCTCTCTCTCTCTTGCTCGTCTCAGCCTGTGTTCTTATTTTTTATTTGGAGACAGAGTCTTAAGTCAGTAAGTTGTCCAGGCTGGGTTTGAACTTGTGATCTTCCTGCCTCAGCCTCCCAGAGTGCTGGGATCACACGTGTGCAGCACCACACTGCGCGGTCTTCCGTGCTTCTGATGACAGCAGAGTGACTGATCTGGTCTTTTGTCACTGGAGAGTCTCGTGCTGGGTCACAAACTTCTGCCCAGCTTCCAGATACAGTCCCTGAAAACCTCTCCCCTCTACCCCATGTGAACCTTGAGCTGAATACAACCCTGCCCCGGGCTCCTGTGGGGACGTGGCCACGCTTTCGGGGGACCAGCAGTCACTGTCTGGCAGCCGCAGGGTGCCGAGCCTGCCAAGGTGGCCACCCCGGACCACTCCCCGATCGGTCCTCCCATGGGACATCCAGGCATTGGTGGCGCCCCTGCCGCCCCAGCCGTGGCCCCTCTTCACCCCACGCCAGCTGCGCTGCTCAGCGACCCATTGGCTCCCTGGCCGGAGTCCACGCCCGAGCCACGGCTCCGGGGGTGAAGCAAAGGCTCCAGGTGGGGCGGGCTCCTTGGGGCACGCTGACCCGAGCCCACGACAAACCCAGCCTGGCCCTGCCGCCTCCATTCTGCCACAGTGGAGTGTGGGGCCACTCAGGATCCCCACAGGCCCCATGGGGTTTCGGGCAGTGTCGTGGAGCCACCTTGAGGCAAGTCATTCACTCCCTTCTCTCCAGGAAAGGAAGGGACTTTGTAACATCTGCGTTGGGGTGAAGCCAACCTGCCTGCCTTCCTTCCTTCCTTCCTCCCTTCCTTCCTTCCTTCCTTCCTTCCTTTCTTCTTTCCCAGGGCCTTTGCACTGGGCTACATCCCCAGCCCTTTTTATTTCTCTTTTGAGACAGAATCTCCTTAAGTCACTGAGTGGTGGAGGCCAAACTCAAACTTGGTGATCCTCCTGCCTCAGCCTTCCACAGTGCCAGGGTGACGGGCCGTGCACAGGCTCAGCACCTCCCCTGTGGCCTGGACCCGGGTTCCCAGGCATGGAGCAGTGGCACCCTACTTCACGAGGGCTCAGGGTCTCGGGAGAGGACTGGGTCGCCTCTCCCAGCACACGGTCCAGGTCAGCCCTGCTTCCCCCCGACCCAGCTGTGGTCACGGCGGGCACTGACGGCACTGTGGCCCTCGCAGGTGGCGAACATCCTGCTCAACGGTGTGAAGTACGAGAGCAAGCTGACCGGCTCAGGCGAGCCACTGGAGCAGCCGCTGTCCCTGCGCCGCCTCTGCGCCACCATCTGCCACATGCCCAAGGCCCTGCGCAACCTGTGCGTCAACCACTTCCTGGGTGAGCTCTCGGGGGCTGTGGGATGGGCGCAGGGCCTGGCTTCTGGGGCTCCCCACCTTCCTCAGCCCCGGACACCAGCAAGGGGGCACAGGGCAGTCCAAGGGCAAGCCAGGTGTCACAGCAGAGGGACACGCAGCTTCCCCAGGGCTGGGGGCACCCAGTTCCCCACAGAGCCAGAGCCGCACCCCAGAGCTCTGGATGGCGCGTGGGGTGCAGCAGACCCCGCCTCCCGCCATGGCCCCATCTTTGGCCCCTGGTGTCACCGTAGCCAATTTTCAGCTTCTGCATCTGTGGGGCCTTGAATTCAGGGGACTCAGGGGACCCAGAGCGGAGAAGTCAGGGTCACCGTGAGCTGGGCCCCGGGGGCCAGGGGTGGGCCCCGCTGTGGAGCAGTCTGTTTAATCCCTCTGGGTGGTTGGCAAGTGTGCAGGGCCACCTCCTGGGGTCCAGGGGGTGCTGCCTGCACCCCCTCCTCCACCAGCAGGGTGGCTCAGTGCCCCGGGGTGCATAGCGCCTCTCCCCACACCCCAGTGCGCTCAGAGCCCGCCGCCCCCCAGGCTGGCTGTCCTTCGAGGGGATGCTGCTCTTCTACACCGACTTCATGGGCGAGGTGGTGTTCCAGGGCGACCCCAAGGCCCCGCACGCGTCCGAGGCGTACCGCAAGTACAACAGCGGGGTGACCATGGGCTGCTGGGGCATGTGCATCTACGCCTTCAGCGCCGCGCTCTACTCAGGTGCCCTGGGGACGGGGCGGTCCCCGGGGGGGGGGCGGGCGGGCAGGTTTGTGGCAGCCAGCTGGGACCGAGGCCACCAGGCCCGGCTCCTAAATCCAAAGCTGCTCTCGGCTCTGCCCCTGACGCCCTGCCTGCTCCGCCATCTCAGTCTCCGAGGCGTCCTTCACTCGGCGCAGTGCTGACTTTGCCCCCCTCCCCTAGGGAGGCTGAGCCCCAAGTAGACAGTTGTCACTTGGCGGGGAGGCAGCCAGGCGGTATTGGGACAGAAGCGTGGGCTTGGGGTGCAGCCCATGGGGGAGACCCCTTGGCAGCGGAGGGTCTGGCCATCACCCGAGTGTCCCTGGGTGGCCTTGGGGCTCGGGGCGTCACGTGTCACCGGGTGCTGCTCAGCGGCCGTAAAGATGACGCCGGCCAGGGGATGAGCCCACGCCTGCCTCTCGGGGCCCCCGCTGGGGCCGTGGGGGGCAGCCGGGCCCTGCAGCCCCCCAAGCGCCTTCTGGTCCTGGCCACTCACGCCCGCGCCCGCCCGCAGCCCTCTTGGAGAAGCTGGAGGGGTGCCTGAGCACCCGCACCCTCTACTTCATCGCCTACCTTGCCTTCGGCCTGGGCACCGGGCTGGCCACGCTCTCCAGGAACCTCTACGTCATCCTGGCCCTCTGCACCACCTACGGCGTCCTCTTCTCCACGCTCTGCACGCTGCCCTACTCGCTGCTTTGTGACTACTACCAGAGCCAGACGGTGAGCCGCCGCTCCACCCCAAAGCCACCCTCTGTCCCGCCCCTTCCCGGGCAGCCACCTCCAGGCCGCCGCACTCTGCTGGGACACTGGGGCCGGGAGGCCACGCACACGTCAGGGCAGACTCGGGTCCAGGCTGCGCGCCACCGAAGACTCAGCAACCAAGCCCGATGGCGATGGCGTGTGACCGCAGCCTTTAGAAATCTCCATGAGCTGGGCGAGGTGGTGCACGCCTGTAATCCCAGCATTGGGGAGGCTGAGGCAGGAAGATCACTGTGAGTTTGAGGCTAACCTGGGCTACATAGTGAGTTCAAGGTCAGGCTGAACTACATAGCAAGGCCTGGTCTCAAAAAAAAAAGACAAAAATCTGGATGAATGTGGGGTGTGGTGGCACACACCTGCAATCCCAGTACTCAGGAGGCTGAGGCAAAAGGATCTCAAATTTGATCCCATCCTGGCCAGTTTATTTATGTATTTGTTTCTTGGTACTGGGAATCAAACTCAGGACCTTGTACTTGCCAGGCAGGTGCTGTGCCACTGAATTATACCCCCAGCCTTTTGGGTAATTAAGCAGGAGAGTGAGACCTTGTCTCAAAATAAAAAATAAAAGGCTGGGAATGTGACACAGTGCGAAGGCTCTGGGTTCCATCCCTGTAACACAGACATACACACACGCACACACAGACTCACATTCACACACACAGATGCACATTCACACACACTCATTCACACACGCACCGACTCACACACATGCACAGACACATGCACAAACTCACATTCACACACACGAGCAGACACAGACGCATGCACACATTCACACACACGCACATGCACACACAGACTTACATTCAGACATTCACACACAGACATTCACACACGCACACACAGGCTCACATTCACACACATGTACACAGACTCACATTCACACACAGATGCACATTCACACACATTCATTCACACACGCACAGACACACATGCACACAAACTCACATTCACACGAGCAAACACATGCATGCACACAGACATTCACACACACATGCACATACAGACTTATATTCACACACGCACACACAGGCTCACGTACACATACATTCACACACACGTACACAGACTCACATTTGCACACACGAGCAAACACATGCATGCACACAGACATTCACACACACACATGCACATACAGACTTATATTCACACACGCACACACAGGCTCACATACACATACATTCACACACACGTACACAGACTCACATTCACACACACGCACGCACACACACACAAACTCACATTCGCACACACATTCACACACACAGCCATACACAGACATTCACACACACAGACTCACATTCACACACACACACAGACATTCGCGCGCACACACAGACTCATACCTGCACCACACGCATGCACACACACAGACTCACATTCACAAACACACAGACTCATTCACACACACGCACACATGCACAGACGTTCACACACACACATTAATATTCACATGCACACACACAGACTCACATTCACACACGCACACGCTCACAGACTCACATTCCATTCACACATGCATGCACATGCACACGTCATTCACACACACAGACTTACATTCACACACACGCACACACATTCTCACACACCAACTCATTCACAGACACATGCATGCACACTCATTGACACACGCACACACACATTCACACACATGACAGACTCATAGTGATGCACACAGACACAACAGACTCACATTCACACACACGCACACACATTCACACACAGACTCATTCACATACATGCACACACACACGCACACAAAAGAAAAAGAACACTCAGAGCTAATGCCATGTCGGGCTGAGGAAGCTATCGGCCCAGATTCTCTGTGCCAGCCTCGTGAGCCCCACGACCGTTCCCAGCTCGGCCCTGGAGGTGTGCAGCTCAGTGGGCTCAGGGCACTCAGAGTTGTGCGACTGTCACTGCAATCAGTGTTAATGCATGTGTCACTCCAAGGAGAACCCTTTAGCCGTCGGCCCTCATGGGCAGCCACCATCTGCACCGCCGCCAGATGGCGCGGCGCAGTGGTTCCATGGCTCATCGCGGTGGAGCCCGTGTCCACACCTCGCCCCTTTTGATGACACAGCAGTCCCACTGTGGGTTTTTTGTTTTTGTTTTTGTTTTTGTTTGAGACAGGATCTCACTATGTAATTCAGGCTTGGCTTGAGCTCACTATGCAGCCCAGGCTGGCCTCCTGTCGATCCTCCTGCCTCAGCCTCTGAGCGCTGGAATTAAGAGGCATGCAGTGCCGCACCCAGTTCCCACCATGCATTTTTTGCAATAACTTTGGAACTTTGAAATACTGCTTTAAAATACTTCCTTGCTCAGTTGAGCAGGGTGATAACACCTGTAATCTCAGTTGGTCAGGAGGCTGAGGCAGGAGGATAGCAAACTGCAGGGCAACCTGGGCAGTTTAGCCAGACAGAGGTCTCAAAATCAATCGGTGAAAGGGCTGCTATGTGTCTCAGTGGCAGAGAGCTTGTCTCTGGCCTAGCAAGCATGAGCCCCTGGGTTCATTTCCCAGCAAGGAAGGAAAGAAAGAAAGAGAAAGAAAAAGAAAGAGAGAGAGAGAGAGAGAGAGAGAGAGAGAGAGAGAGAGAGAGAGAGAGAGAGAAAGAGAAGAAAGAAAGAAGAAAGAAAGAAAGAAAGAAAGAA
The DNA here is from genome assembly GCA_004363535.1 of Dasyprocta punctata. Lineage (NCBI taxonomy): Eukaryota > Metazoa > Chordata > Mammalia > Rodentia > Dasyproctidae > Dasyprocta > Dasyprocta punctata. The sequence continues at coordinate 11,094 of RJWM01014123.1, read as the reverse complement.
AGAAAGAAAGAAAGGAAGGAAGGAAGGAGGGAGGGAGGAGGGAAGAAGGGAGGGAGGAAGGGAGGAGAGAACGAAAGAAGGGAAGAAAGGAGGAGGGAGGGGAAGAAGGGAGGAGGGAAGGGAGGAGGGAAAGGAAGAAGGGAGGAGGGAAGGGAGGACAAACGGAAGAAAGCAGAGCCTCGCTGAGCGCTGAGTGCCCGGCGCCCTCGCCGGCTGCCCGGCCCCGTTTGCGTCGTCCTGGCTCTACCTGGGGTCTCCTGGGTGCCGGGTCGGGGTGGCCGGGTGTCTTTGGTGGTGGCTGTGACTGCTCCCTCTCGGCTGGGTGGCCATGAGGACTGTCCCTGTCAGTCCCCTGGACCCTGTGTCCCCTTCACAGGGCAAATGGATCACCCCGTCTGGGGCAGTGCGTTGTCCTCTCCCATAGGATGTGCCCTGCAGGCCCCTCGCTGTGGGCGGCCGAAGGGGTCCTAGGAGTCCTGGGCTTCCTCAGGACATGGCAGGCCAGGGGTGACCTGGATGCCGGTCACCAGCAGCACAGGCCTGGGTCCTTGGAGCGGCGCTGATTTGACACCTCAGTGCTAAGTCCTGGGCTCGGTGGCGGTGGGAGGAGGCGGGGTCCCTCTGGGTGCGCCCTGGGGAAGAGCAGGACCAGTGCTCCCCAGATCCTGGTCATCATCTCTCCGAATGCAGACGCGGGGCGTGGACCCTCCTGGCTGAGCCTGTGCCAATGACCCAGGGGGGCGGGGTGGGGGGCGCGGTCACCCGGCACGGCCCGCACCAGCCTGGCTCACGCGTCCCCTCGGCAGTTCGCAGGGTCCAGCGCGGACGGCTCGCGGCGTGGCATGGGCGTGGACATCTCCCTGCTCAGCTGCCAGTACTTCCTGGCCCAGATCCTGGTCTCCCTGGTCCTGGGGCCGCTGACCTCGGCCGTGGGCAGCGCCAGCGGGGTGATGTACTTCTCCAGCCTCGTGGCCTTCCTGGGCTGCGTGTACTCCTCCCTGTTTGTCATCTACGAGATCCCCCCGGGGGACGCGGGCGACGAGGAGCACCAGCCCCTCTTGCTGAACGTTTGATGACCCGGCACCTCAACTCTGGACTCGTGCCTGTGCCTGAGAAGCCGAGGGCCAGGTTCCCCGGAATGTAAATATTGGGTAAAATAAAGGACAGCAGCAAAGCCTGTGGCTTCCAGCAGCTCTCAGAGGGGCGGGCGCGAGCTCACAGGGGCCTGGACTCCACTCCCCGGGGAGACTATAGAGGTGGGGACCCCGTGGCTGTCCGTCCTGGGTGATGATGTCACCCCTTCCCACCCCCGGGAAGACATCTGGCGGTGACTGGAGATATTGTGGGTTGTCACAACTCAACTTGGCGGGATGCATTTACTGCCCAAGGGTGCTGGGAATGTCCTGCAGCACACGGGGCGGCCTCCAGGGGAGCCCCAGCGGCTGGCAGGGCTGAGGGAGGGACAGCCAGGTCTCGCGGGACCACACTCTGCACGCTGCAGGGGCTATGGTATATAGTTTGTCATTCACTAGCTCACACAGCCATTCTTCTATGCATCCATTCACTCATCCATCTTTCCTCTACCCATCCTTCATCCATCCACCCTTCCTTCCATCCGTCCACCTTTCCATTCATGTACTTGTCCATCCTTCCTTCCATCCATTTTATCTACCCATCTATCCGTCCTTCCATCTATCAGTCCACCCATCTATCCTTCCATCCATCCATCAATTTGTCCACACATCTGTCTAGCTACCATCCATCCATCCCTCTTCCTTCCATCCATGTATCTGTCTGCCTCCCCTCCCTCTGCCTCTGTCACGCCTTCTCTCCCTGCCCTCCACCTGTCTACTGTAGTTTGGAACTGAAATGCCTCTCAAAGGCTCACATATTGAAAGCTGGGCTCCCAGCTCCTGGTGCAGCTGAGAGGTGGGGGGACCGTTAAGAGGTGGGGCCTCATGGAGGCAGCGAGGTCACTGGGGATCTGGAGGCCCCACCCCCACCTCTGTTTCCTGGCGGGAGTGGGGGTGAGTTGCCTCCTGCATGGCTGTGGTGTCCTACGCCGCCACAAGGCCAAAGCAGCAGGGCCAAGTGACCAGGGACCCAAACCACGACTGAGACACGCACTTCCCCTGCTGACTACCTCAGGGACTTTGTCAGTGACAGGAACAGGGGCACGCCCACACCCACCCACCCATCTGCCCACAAGGTGTCCAGCCTGAGCCTCGGGTGTGGCAGGTACTGGGGACCCATCTCAGAGCAGCAAGTCCCCACCCTGGGGAGCCGATGGGAGGAGAAGGGACAGATGGGGTGGCAGGTAGCGCTCCGGGCGCCCAGGCAGGGCCAGCAGAGGTGAAGGCCGCGGGGCTGCACCCAGCAGCAGGGTGCAGCTGTCCCCCAGCAGGGCACTGTCCTGGCGCGCTGGAGGGACCACAGGTACGAGACGGCTCAGTGGAGGCTGCACTGCTCACAGCTGCCCGCTCTGCTCCTGCCCCCAGCCCTGCACCCGCACTGTCCACCGGGCTCCGGGGGCCTCACCTGCAGGCCGGGCCCGGCAGACTCCACCCGCTTCCTACACAGTGCTGCTGCTTTGGGGGTGGGGGGCTTCAGGGCGCCGCGTGCTCGGGAAGCTAGCCAGCCTGCGGCCACACAGCCCCAGCACCTCGGGGCGCAGTCCCCGTGTTGGGATCGTGGGGGACGCCGCTGGTCACACCAGCATCGGGAGTCCGGGCCCACCACCAGCTCCAAAGGGCCCAGCTAACGGACCAGTGCTCCGCGGCCGGTTAGGGGATGCTGGGCCTCCGCGGTGGCCGCCTCTCTCAGTGCCACTGCCGCCACCCTGCTGGATCCAGGGGTGTCACCGTGCTGTGCCTCCCAGCCCAGAATCCCCACCCGTCTCCGCCCGGTGGGGTCACTGAGTCCCCTCTGTCTGCCTCGGAGCGGTGCCTGAGCCGGAGGCGGGCACACACCTTGGCTCGTCGGTGGCCCCTTGGACCCAGACTCCTGGCGGGCCCAGGCTTTCCCCGCCGTCAGCCCCGGGACTCTCCCCAGAGGCTGCGGCCTCTTTCCTGCCCCTGCCACTGTGGGGGGACCCCGGGAGAGCCACCCGTGCCCAGAGCACAAGGCTTGCGGCGTCCTCCAGCGCCCCCTGCCGGCCCCACACAAAGGCGGTGTGGTGGCCCAGTTCGCAGCCCCGTCGGTCCCCGGCCCCCGGCTCGCGGCCGTGAGGTCGGGGCGGCGGCCTCCTCCTCCCCGCAGGCTGCGCCCAGCGGGCTGGTCCCTGGGCCCCGGGGTCCTTAGGCTGCAGCGGGGGAGCGGGGGAGAGCGCGCGCCCGTCCGGGCACCGGGGCCAAAGCTGCGCCTGGGCTCCCTCTTCCGTCCGCCACCCCTGGGCACAGCGGGCGGGGTCGGCGTGCAGGGCGCTCGGCGGGCGAGCATGTCCCGGGTGCCCGCTGCGTGCGAACAGGGAATGAGAGGCACGGGGCTCAGCCCTCCTGACAAAGGCCCCGCCTTCCTCGCCCTCGCCCTCGCCCCTGGCCCTCGCGTGCCGCTCCCCTGCCGCCTCCCCTCCCGGCTCTGCTGCCAGCTTGCCTGCGCGCCCTCTGCCCCGGCCGCTCCTCGGCGGCTGCATACCTTCTCCCCGGACGTCTCGGGGCCTCCGAGATCACAGGGGGCCGAGCCGTCACCACTGCCACCTGGCGGCCAGGCCCGGGAGAGGGCCCGTTCTGCAGCGGGGCCAGGGACAGCTCCCCGGCAGGACTGCGAGGAGCAGAGCGGCCCTGGGGATGAAAAGGGTCAGGACACTGACAACGAGGGCCTCGCATAGCTCGGTGGCCTCAGGAGGCCGCCTGTGCCCGCGCAGGTCTTACAAGACCGCCTTAAAGCCCTGGCCCTGAGTCCAGTTCACCTCGCTCTCCACACCCTGTGCAAAAAGCTCCCAGGACCCCCCAGCCGCTAAGCGTGGCGTCCCCAGGATGGGCACACGGGGCAGCAGAGGCAGGGGAGGTGACAGAGGTGAGACTGGACAGGACCGGGTAAAAGGCCCCGCTAACTGGTCCTCTGTGCCTACACCCAGTGGCACATCTGCACTGGGCACCCAAGGCCACCTTTCTGCAGGGTGCAGCCACCCACCCGTTTGCCCACCCATCCACCCACTTGCTCAGCCGTCCCACGGGGAACCTGGCCCAGCAGCGAGGTCCCTAGGGGTGCCCATTCAGAGGTAGCTGCGGGACAAGGGACGGCTTCTGGCCAAAGGAAACAGTTGCCGCTCCTAGCAGCGGCTGCTAAGTCAGCCACCTTGGGCAGGGGAAGCGGAGGAGCAGCCATCTGGGCCCAGAACCGGGGCTGCCCGAGCTCCCGCGGCGGCCGTGACCCAGACGGCACACATGGAAAGAAAGGGTCTGAGACCTGTGAGAGCGTCCCGGGAGGGTAGAAGCTTTTGGGGGGCTGTTCCTGGACCCCCAAGGGGCACGCACTTCCCCTAGACGGTGCCCAGCTCCCAGCGGACCCTGCCTCCGACCAGGGCTTCCCGAACTGCCCGCTGCAGTGCTGACTCTCCCTGGGAAGCAGAGGGACGCCAGGGCTGGAGTCGTCGTGTCTCCGTGGTACTTGACCTGCTTTGGGGGTCCCACTGGCCCGATCCCCAGATGTCTGGGTAACAGGTCCCATCTGATTGGGCTGGGCTGAGCCATGCAGAAGGCCCTATGCCCAACCGCCCAGGCCGGCTCCTCAGCACCTGAGAAATGGCCACAACCTGATGTGTTTTGGGGAGCACAGCAGATCCGAGGCCAGTGTGTAATCACGGGACCAGGACGTGGAGTCTTTCCACCGTATTTGAGAACCTCTGGATTCTGCATGTCTAAATGCACTGAACGTAATATCCCCAGTTCCATTGTGCTGTGGCTCACCCTTTTTATGGCTGAGTAGTATTCCATCACGCACACGGCACACTGAGAAAACCCATTTCTCTGGCAGTGGACAGCGGGGTTGGTTCTCCAGTGTGGCTGTGGTGCCGGTGCTGCAGTACCCACGGGGAGCAGGTGTCTCCCACACCAACTTCACGTCCTCGGGTGTTCCCAGCGGCTGTCCTGATTTGTCTCTGCAGCCACGCAGAGCTCCTGCTGAAGCCCATAGCATGGCCCATGTGACCACTTTGGCCTGATCTCGCCATCAAACCGGAAGTCACTGTGCTGCTCTCCTGCCTCTCCTGTACCCCAGGCTGGGTCACCCCAGCCTCTGGGCAGGTCCCTCACCGTCTAGGACACAGGAGTAGCCTTGCAGGCCACTGATGCACGCGTGTCTAGCCTCACAAGCTGCCCCTCCTCCCCTCTGCACGGCACACCCTGCCCCATGCAGGGCTGCCCGCCAAGGTGCTCCGCCCTGCTCCCGCCTCTGAGACCCCGCCACCTGCGTCCGCCTTCACTCCCAAGGCGGGCCATGACCATCCCCCACTCGCTGACCCCCGCCCCCTGGTGGCCGCAGCCACACCTCACAGGCCGGATGCACACTGCCCGCTCTAACCACAGACGTCTGCACGGGAGGTGACCAGTGCGAGCAGGGGCCACCGTCCTAAGCTGGTGGGGTCTGGGGGGGCGGCATCCTCTGTGCCAGTGGGACCCACTCTGGGAGGAAGGGCTCAGGTCCCCAGCAGCAGGGAACAGCGGAGCCCAGGCCCCCCACACTACCCAGGAACAAGACAGGTGTAGTAGTGTAGCTTGGTTTTATTAATGTCCACAAATATTTCAAAAAAATTACAAAATACTCAAATGGAGAGAACACAGAAGTCACGAATTCTGGGTGTCTACTGCTTACACTGTGTCATCTCATGGCGACTACTCGTATATACACTTAGCTTGGAGATATACAGAAACGTAGCAAACCAGGACGGACACGGCTCTGCCGTGGGGCGAAGTGGAGCTCGACCTCGACGACGTGGAGCAAGACATGAACGAGACACAGAAAGCAAAAGGGAACTCCCAACGGGAGGGAGGGCGGGCAGGAGGGCCAAAGGGAAACGCGCGCTCCTCCTGAACTGGCACAGGCGGGGTGCGGGGCGCAGAACCCCAGATGCAAGGGTTCAACACCTCAGATGGGTTTCAGGTAAGACTGCAAGTCCATCCCTTTCTCTTCTTTGGGAAAATGGGTGACAGAGGGGACCCAGGTCCGACTGCACGGTAGATGTCGTACTACCAAGGGGGAAGAAAGGCGAGCAGGGGCGGTGCCCGGCCCCACCCCGCGCCCGCCGGCAGGTTACTCCCTCACCTCCCGAGGGAACTGAAGTTAAGGCAGAAATGGAATGAGAGAACAACAACAAAAACCAAACTACAAACATTGTCAACAAACAAAACAATCCTATGTGTCCCAACCGAAACCTGTGCAGTTGTGCCGCAGCCAGTCCAGAGCCCAGGCTGGGGCGACCCCGCCCTCCACCGCACCTGGGCCCCAGACCCAGCCTGTCCACTGACCCACAGGCACTTGTTCGGGTGCCCCGTGTGACAGGGAAGGGCTCTCCGCAGCCAGCTCCTAGCCTCAGCTCTGTGGGAGGCTGCTCCCCGCCAGCGGCTCCGTGGCCCGGGTTCCTTTCCTGCTTTCAGGAGGCCAACTGGGGCTCAAGTGGTTCCCAGTCCAGTGTGGGTCACGTCTGCACCCGCCTCGTGGCCAAAGCTGCAGGCCACCACCCACGCCACGTTAACCTCAGGTCTCTCCCTCCGGAGCAACCTGTCTGTGCCTCGGCCTCGCCGTGAGAGCTGGTGACACGCACGGCTGGCAGGGTTCTAACTCCTTTGGCAAGCGTTACGTCCTGGGTCTTTTCCTGTGCTGAGTTATCTGTGTGGAGTCATTTTCTTGAATTTCCTTGACTGCTTATGGAAATTTCAGAGTATTAAAAAGGCAGTTTATCCAGAACAATCAAATGTGTGTGCATAGAGGTCTCTAAGGAAATCTACCATCAGACACACGTTCACATCCGCTTTCCATCCCACAGGGCAGGACACGGTGGCAGCAGGGGCCGGAAAGCGAACACTGGACTTCTGCACACCCGTGGCACAACGGAAGAGGTGCGTGCTCACGGACGTCCGCGCCGTGGCCTGGTGCACACACACGCGGGGCAGACACAGCCGAGCAGCGGCCAGAGCTCGAAGTGCCGCCCTGCCAGCCCCGTGGCCCTGCTGGGACCGGCCTGGTCCTGGGCTCCTGCCTGCATGTAACTAGTAACACCCATCGGCTCCCTTTAATTAAAGGGATAATTATATATAACTTTTTATTAAAAAATCAACTCTGTATTCTGTCAACAGCTGGTAGGAATTCATAATGTGACATGGCTGGAAAAAATAGAACAGTAGTTTGTGGAAGGAAAAGAAGGCTGTTCTAAAATTATTTATTTACAGACATAAAAAGCCATGCTGCAGAACTTTCTCAAATTATGAAGATTTCCTACAATGTATTAAAATAAAAGATTCTTTTAAAAATTATAGCTCTTGGATTGCAAACTCATACGCTGCCCATCTGCAAACCCGCGGCCGGAGCCCGCAGGACGAGGCGCGTGTGCGCCGTGAGGTGTGCACGGGTTCTAGCACCTACTGAGGGCTCGGGGAGGAGCGTGCGGCTGCACACGCACTGGCCTGATGTCCAGCCCCGCCCGGGACTCACTACGTTTCTGGGGGACTGTCATGCAGGGGGACCCACGCCAGTCTCAGGAAATCCTCGACAAATGAACACTAGTGTGTGATACATTTTAGTTGTGGGTTTTTAAATATATAAAGAAATCTTTAGAAGATACTCTTTGCTTTTGCAGCTCCTACTGTATGTAAAAAGTCCTGTTTCTCCCCCCAAGAATTGGGGTTTCCACAGCCAGCATTAACAAATAAATAACTTATAACTGCTTGTCACCTTCTTTCTTCAGTCGACTGAAAAGAAGAAAAAGCAGACCATCAGGCATCGGGCCAGGCAGGTGACAGGCACGCTGGAGGCCGCCACGCGACCCTGCTTGTGCCCACGGCCGAGGCACGTGGCCTGGGGACCTCCTTGCCGAGCACGAGCCCCGGCCCCCGCCCCCAGTGCCCGTCTTGGCGGCTCTGTGCACACACGGCCTCCCTCCCTCACCTGTAATAATCCTCCTGACTCGGTAGGTGGCCACCGTGCATGTGGGGATGTCCGTGCAGCCACTGCTGCTCCATGGCCAGTCTCTGCAGCTCAGCGGACTGGGCGTGCATGGCCTGCAGCTGGTGGGCTGCCGACATGGGTGGGGGGATGGCCCCTGGCAGGTCTCGGGGGTAGGGGGTTCCTGTCGAGCACAAACACCTCACTGAACAAATAGCCCGGGAGCGGCCACGACGAGGGCAGCATTCAGTGACCAGCCAAGGGTCAGGAGAGCGCCAGCCAGTCTGGCAGCCACATGCCGCTGGCTAGGGACGACAGTCAAACCAGGCCTCCTGGCCCTGGACAAAGCACCTGCTAAGGTGCAGGACGGAGCTGCCTCGGCAACCCAGAGCCGTCGGGAGGAAGCAGGCCGCAGCAGCACCTTGGCCGCCCCCAACCCTGCGCACTAGTGATGTCCTCACCCCAAGCCTGCCTCAACCCCACAAAGACCCTGGCACAAGGAGGGTGCAAACCCATGCTTGTGCAACACTTAATTAAGTGAACAAAGGGCCAGGGCCGGCAGCCTTGGCCCCGGGGCCCTGCCGTGACTTACCGAAGACGGGGTGGCGCAGCATCTCGTGCTCGTGGGGGGGCTGGCCCAGCAGAGGGCTGGGGAGGGTGCCAGGCGGGTAGGGGAAGCGAGCCAGGTGCGGGCCAGCAGTCAGGGGGTCAACCAGGGGGTGAACTGGGCCTGCTGAGCCTGGAAAGAAGAAAGGAGCCCAAATGCAGGCGGTGCACTTCCCCTGCCAGTGCCTGGCCCCGACAAGCACCCCACCTGGCTGTGGCCCTGGTGCCCTGAATGTGACCTCCCTGCCTGCTGAGCAGCCCCTCATCCGACACCTGCACCACAGCCTGCCCCGGGCTCCCCGCGCCAGCCACGCCTGGGCTATGTGCGCCCTCCAAGGCTGGCTGGGCCGCTGCCTTTAGGAGCACCCGCTACCCGGCAGCTCACAACTCCCCTGTGCATCCGATGCTGTACTTGGACGCCCCCAACTCCGCCTGCTCCAAAGCCATCAGGCCTCGCACAGCTGCCCAGGGAGCACCGACCATGGCCCTGCGCCCTGCGCCCTGCGCCCAATCCAAGATCCTGGCCTCCCGGGGGGGGGGGGGCTGCTGCAGCTTCCTAATGGCGCTGGGGACTGTGGAGAGCGGAAGCCCTGCCAGGAACCAGGGCCGCATGCAGAGTGCACCCACCTTGGTGGAGGGGGTCCTGCTGGTGGAGGTGGAGGTGGGAGTGGATGTGGGAGTGCTGGTGGTGGTGCGGAGTCACATTGAACATCTGCAGCCGGGCCAGGGGGTCGCTGGTGAGCGATGCCATGCGCTCGGCGTGGATGCGCTCGGCGGCCAGTCTGTCAGGGTAGCTCATCTCGGGTCGCAGCTGGGGGCCCGCCAGGGCCAGTCTCTCCCGCTCCAAGGGGTTCAGGCCCGGGTGGAAAGAGGCGAATGGGTGGGGGCCGGCCGAGGGGGGGATGGTGAGGGCGCTGTGCCGCGCGAAGTGCTCCATGGGGTTCGTGGCCGGGTGCAGGGGGTCCAACTCTGGGGGCTTCACCTCGAAGCCCGGCTTCATGCGCTCCCGCAGCTCGCGCTCCCGGATCTCCCGCTCCCGGATCTCGCGCTCCCGGAGCTCCCGCTCCCGGATGGTGGGGTCCACGTTGTAGAGGCCGGGCATGTGGTAGGCCAGCAGGGGGTCAGTGGGGTTCAGGGGCATGTAGAAAGGGTGGTTGCGGTTGGTGGGGGACATGACGTGTGGCCGAGCGTACTCGCTCAGTGTCCGCAGAGCAGGGGTGTCGGGCCCGATGTATGGGGGCACAGCGGCGATGGTGGTAGGAGGCGGCTCGAAGGAGGGCCGCATGTGGCCAGGACCACTCAGCTGGGGGTCACTGAGGCGGCCTTCGTGCGCAGAGCTGGACGCTTTCTGCTGAAGGAAAGAGGGTGTGAGGGCCAGGGGCCAAGCTTCTGGTGGGTCTGGAGCTTAATGTGGGGGTCCCACCCAGCTCTCGGCCTGCACCTGGGTAGGTCCCCTGCCCCAAGATGGAGACTGAGGCCCTGCCTCGGCCTGGCACCAGGATACGGTTCCAGCCCTGTCGTGACAGTCCCACCTGGGCCTCCCCCTGACACCCCAGATGGCCCCGTCTGTCTGTGAGCAAGATGGGTGGGGTGGGAGGGAGCCCGAAGACCCGATGCCCGCTGCACGCCCCGGATGCCGTCGCTGGGGCAGGCTCCCCCTTGCCTCTGCCTGATCAAACAAGAGGCCCGGGCCTGAGGGCCTCGTCCCCACCGTCTGCCTTGTCCCGGGGAAGGTGGACGCTGAATCAAGACACAGCTTCGAGTCACACCAGCAGCCCTGGGACCAGCGCGCCTGTCAGGCCTCACCCCGCTGCACCCCGGCCCCCGGGACTCACAGCTGCCCGCTCGGCCTCCCGCTCCCGCTCGCGCTCCCGCTCGCGTTCCTTCTCCTTCTCCTTCTCCCGCTCACGCTCCTCGCGGGCTTTCTGCTCTGCCTCCCGCTTGGCCTTCTCGATGGCCTCCTCCCTCTTCTTGGCTAGCTTAGACCCCGCCAGAGGCATGAAGTACAGGTCTGTCCGTGCACACGAGTTGTAGCCCCGGTCCAGGTGTTTGTAGAACCTATGAAAGGCCGCATCGGTGACTGAGCAGCTGCCGATGCCTCGGCCACCACTTTGCCACACCTGTGGCGCCCACCTGCACCCGGACCCCCCACAGCCAATACCTGGCGGACTGGCTGGCGTGGCTGGGGGTGTCCACCACGGTGGGCTCGGGAGACGGGCTCCTCGGTGGGGGTGGGGGGCTCTCGGGCTCCTCGGCATCGTCCAGAGCCTCCTCCTTGATCTGGACGGTGGGGAGTGGACAGGGAGCTGCCCCAGGCGTGCTGCCCGCTGAAGACAGGGTGGCAGAGCAGGGGGGCTGCACAGAGGTGCTGGGGCCCGCAGGCGGGGTAGA
>RJWM01014122.1:0-51389 GCA_004363535.1 Dasyprocta punctata | reverse complement strand
ACCGGAAAGAAAATAGAAGAAATCCTCCAAATTGGATCAGAACACAAATTAACATTATAGTTCCCCAGAAATGTTAACCCATTCCCACAAAGCCAATTTTTATGTCGCGGCCTTTTCTTAGAAGACGTCCTCCTTGAAGATCTATCTTCTTCCATGTTTGGACCTTGTCAACAGAACATGGCTAGAGAAGGACGCGGCATAAGCACCTGTCTGGCAGGTGCGAGGTTGTGAGTTTGATCCCAGGTGCCACAAAAAAAAAAAGAGAGAGAGAGAGAGAGAGAGAAAGAACAAAAAGGAAGGAAGGAAGAAAGAAGGAAGGGAGGAAAGAAAGAAAGAAAGAAAGAAAGAAAGAAAGAAAGAAAGAAAGAAAGAGAAAGAAGGAAAGAAATGAGCTGAGAGGGGAGGAAAAGCGTGATTCGTGGGCTGGGAGGAGAGCATTACTGAAAAGAACCAGCAACCACTTCCAGCATGTGCAGTGAGCCTGGGATGAGGAGGGATCGGCCCAGATAACAAAGGAGGACAGCACTCAGGGGTCGCGGGAGGGAAAGAGAACAGGACTGAAACTGACAGCAGGGAGGCCGGGGTTTGAGCTGGGTCTGAGGCCCATGTCGTGCCACTTCCCTTCCAAGAAGGTGCCCAGTGGCAGCCCGGGAGGTGCAGGGTGGCAGAGCAAAGCTGTGTTCTCCGTGTTGAAGGCCCACCTCAGGGTCCTCAAGGTCGAGGCAAGAAGCAGGCTGCAGTAAGGAGAAGCATTTCTGGCAGCAAAGCAAAATGATGAGTCTAGCCCTAGTGGTTTAGGGAGAACAGTTTACCAACTTGGTAAGACAGTGAGGGGATGGGTGACCAGTAGCAAGAAAGAAAGCCATACCTCTAATCCTAGCATTTGGGAGGCTGAGGCAGGAGGATTGCTGCAAGTTTGAAACCATCCCTGGGGTACATAGTGAGGCCCTGTCTCAAACAACAACAACAAAGTTAGACAGCTAAGCTACTCTACCACACAACAGAGGCCTTAAAACAGACCTTGCAGACATGATTGTGGAACTGCTGCCAGTAATTTGAGAACTTTTTTTGTTTTGGTCTTTTTTGAGGCAGTTTCACTATATGGTTCAGGTTGGCCTTGAACTCACTACGTAGCTGTCTTGGTTACTTTTTTCTCTTTGCTGAGACAAAACACCTGATGCCCAAAATAGGAAAGGAAAAGTTTATTTCTTACAGTTCTTGGAGGTTTCAGTCAATACTCAGCTGTCTGCAAGGCAGGGTGGCGTGGCAGGGCAGCCATTCATGGTGGCCGCCAAACAGCAAGGCCAGAACTGGCAAGAGAGAGAAGACACGCCTTCCTCCCATCCTTACACTGTATGTCAGCTCCACCCCTGGGCAGGTGCTGCACTCACACCACCAATCCCAGCACCAGACAACAAACCAATCATGAATGCCAGACTCAGCCCCGTCCATGCCACTGTTACATGAGACTTGGCAGGGGTATAGAGACTCATGCCAGTGCCAAGCTGTCTCCCCTACTCTTTTTTTGAGACAGGTGCCCATTCTGTAGTGCAGGCTGGCCCCCTCCTGCTTCTCGAAGGCTGGGATTATAGGCGTGCACCACCCCCTGGATCCACTAACTTTGAAACTAAATGATATAGGATGGAAAAAAACAAAAAAATAAAAAAGGATGGTGAACTTCTGAAATCATCTTACCACCTCAAGGCAAAAGACTTGGAGATACAACTGACACAGTAGAAATGTAACCAAGAAATAGAGAAAGAGAAACTGGGTACTGATGCCAGTATTTGAGCCCCTGATTGCATTATGAGTGAAGTCTGCTCCTAAACCTTTCAATTGTAAGAGTCAACAAATTCTGTATTTTGCTTAAGCCAGTTTTTAAAAATTAAGCCTTTACTTGTTAAAGAGAATTCTCACAAACAAATTCCAGCTGACCTCTGTGGTACGCTTATATTCCTAGCTATGTGGGAAGCTGAGGCAGAAAGATCTCAAGTTCAAGGCCAGTCTAGGCAACATAGTAAGACCTTGTCTCAAAAAACAACAACAAAAAACAAAACAAAAAACCAACCAAACAAACAACAAATAACACCCAATCTCACTAATACTTGAAATTTCAATAAAGTCTAACTCATAGAAGCAGAATAGGGTCCCAGTTGGGTGAGAAATTGGGGAAATGATTAAAGGAAGTAAAATTTCAGTTAAAAGGAATAAATTTAAAAAACCTATTGTATAGCACAGTGACTATAGTTAATAACAATATATTGTACACTTGAAAATTGCTGAGCCGGGCGTGGTGGCACACACCTTTAATCCCAGCACTTGGGAGGCAGAGGTAGGAGGAGCTTTGTGAGTTCGAGGCCGGCTTGGGCTACAACAAGAGCGCAAGGCCGACCTGAGCTACATAGTGCAACCCTGCCTCAAAAAACCAGGGCTGGGAGTTTGGCTCAGTGACTTAAGCGTCCGTCTGACAGGCGCCAGGTTGTGAGTTCGATCCCTGGTGCTGCAAGAAAGAAAAAAAAGAAAATTGCTAAGAGACTGGTTTTTAAGTGTTCTGACCACAAATAAATTATAATATGTGAGTTAAAGCATTTGTCACTTCGATTTAACCATTACACCACATAGATGGCCTCAGTATTGTGGTGATCCTCTTGCCATGGCATCCTAAGTGCTGGAATAACAGGTGTTGCCACCATGCCTGGTTTCATATACATATTTTAAAACATTATGTTTTTACCATAAATACTTTGAGTTTCTCATATAAGAGAAACATATTTAAGCTTCCATGTCTGATTTAATTTACTTAGCATTATGGTCTCTGAGTATATCCATTTTCCTACAAATGACTCAAATGTATCCTTCTTTATAGCAGTAATAATACTCCTTTGTGTGTGGACACATTTTCTTTTTTCATTTATCTGTTAATGGACATACAAGATACTTCAAAAATTCAGCTATTATAAATTGTGTACATATACATTTTTTTTGTCAGTGAAAGAAAGAAAGGAAGGAAGGAAGGAAAGAAGACAGAAAAGAAAGAAAGAAAGAGAGAGAGAAAGAAAAGCAGACAGGTTGAAAGTAAATGGAGCCAGGTGTAGTGGCACACACCTGTAATCTCAGCACTTGGGAGGCTGAGGCAGGAGGATCACACTGTGTCTGAGGCCAGCCTGGGCTACATAGTGAGTTCAAAACCAGCTGGACTATGCAGCAAAAACCTGTCTCAAGAAGAAAAAATTGATCTGCTGAAATCCCTTGTGTAAAAATTAAGTAGCATGCTAGGCATTATTTTCATTCTTTTTTGATTTCTCTTTAACAATCTTTTTATTTCAAAGTTAGTTCATTAACATTCTAGGAAATAAACAATTGTTCTTTTGTGTCTTTTTTTTTTTTTTTTTTGTCACATTAGAAGCCTTTTTCTTGGCACTCAAAGTGAGTCAGAAGCAGCTTTGCATTCTATCACATCATCTACTGGCTTCCCCTCATGACAGACTCCACTGGCTGTGTCTACGCTCAGTAGTGGGCAGTACCAATTCCACCACACCCATAATCTCAGCTCCGTGAAAGGCCAGGGACTTGAACCTGGTTGCCGGCATCCTAGCTAGGCAAGCACTCTGCCAGCGTGCTACACCCAAACCCTTTGGAGTTAACCCATGCTGGTCCCCCACATTCCTAATGCCTGCCAACCATGAATTTGTTTTCTAGAGCTATAGTTCTGTCATTTGTAGAATATTATAGAAGTGGAATTACACATTTAAGATACCTTGTGAGGATTTTTTCTAGCATATTCCTTTATGGTACTTTCTAATTTTGTTGCAGGTATTAATAGTTTCTTTTTGCCAGGGACGGTGGCCGATGACCATCATCCTAGACACTCGGGAGGCTAAGGGAGGAGGATCAAGTTTGGAACAAGCATGGGCAACTTAGCAGGACTGTCTCAAAAATAAAACAAAGGGGCAGGACAGGGGCTGAGGGTGTAGCTCAGTGCTTCCTGGTTTCAATTCCTGGTACCACAAAAATGTTTCTTTTTATTGTTACTGTTATATATTTCACAGGATGGATGTATTACTCTTTTGTTGTTGTTTTAAGGCAGGGTCTTGCTCTATGTTCTGAGCTGGGCTTGAAGTTGAGATCTTCCTGTCTCAGCTGCAAAGTGCTGGGACCATAGGTGTGCTGCCATGCTTGACTGGATTGATTATTCTTTAACCATACACTCATTGAAGGATGTTTGAGGGTTTTTTTCAGTTTTTGGTTATTGTAATAAAACTTATGAACATTTGTGCATAGATTTCTATATGATTGTATGTTTTCATTTCTCTGGTATAAATGCCCAAGTATACAGTTGTCAAGTTATGTATTAAGTGCATGCTTCATTTTATAAGAAACTGATAGACTATTTTCCAGAGTGATGTTTTTTTTTGATGCTACTGAGGATTGAACCAGGGCCTTCACGACTACATCTACATTCACAGCTGCACAACTGAGAGCTATACCCCTCAGTTTTTTGTTTTTTATCTTTTATTTTGAAACAGAGTCAACCCTAGGTCACCAAGCTGCCCAGGCTGGGCTTGAACTTACCATCCCCCTGCCTCAGCCTCCCACAGTGCTGGGATTATAGGTATGTACCAGTATGCCCAGCTTTGAGCAATTATTTTACATTCTGCATGTATTTTACAATATATGAGAAATCTAGTTTCTGCAGCCTCACCAGCAGTCGATGTTTATCACTTTTTTCAAGTTTTTCATTATTCTATTATTCTAATAAGTGCGTATAACATCTCATCATGGTTTTGGTGTGCACCTACACAATGGCTAATGATGTTGAGCACCTTTCCAAGCGCATCTAATGGATAGTTTTTAAATGGTCTCTAAGGACCCATTAAAACTTAGAGCAAACGCCAGCTGTGGTGATGGATGCCCATAATCCCAGAATTTGGGAGGCTGAGGCAGGAGGACTATGAGTTTGAAGCATGAGGATGGTGAGTTCAAGATGAGCCTGGACTACTTAGGGAGACACTGATATCAAAACACAAACAAAAATTAAAGCAAACTGGATGTGGTGGTGCATCCCTGTAATTTCATTACTTGAGAGGCTGAGGCAGGAGAATTGCTGGTGAGTTTGAGGCCAACCTGTGCTACATAATGAGTTCAAGTTCAGCCCAACTGTAAAGCAAGACCCTGCCCTCCACCGCCACCACCCCCAAAAAAGCAGAGGAGCTAGGATGTGCTATCCCCTTCGAGGAATCTCTCCACGACCCAACTTCTTGCTACAACCCAGGGATCCTAAAGTCCCACCACATCCCCATAGCACCACAGGCTGCCACCATTACCACATGGGCTTCTGAGGACACTTTCCAAGCTATAGGAGGCGGTAATACCGACATGAAATGGCTTAGCATAGAGAGTGCAAAACCGTTCCTCAGTAAACAGCAGCTTCTGTTAGTACTGAAAATGAGACTTCATAATTTCTTCAGTAGTTTATTTAAAACATCAAGTCCAGAAAGAGATGTGCCTCTCGAAATCCTGCCATGTTGGGCAGGGAGGCTCCGACCAGAAGACAACCTAGCCTGTCTTCCTGGTGAGTGTGTGTGACCAGTGCAGACTCCAGGAGGAGAAAGAGATGTGCCTCTTATAGGCCTACCGGTGCACGGGCTAAGTATCAAGGACTCCCCCCCGCCCCTGCTGTAAGCAACCTGCTGGTTCAGAGGACCAGCTAAGTTGACAGCAACTATGGTACATAAAGCCACTAAATGCTTGTATTATTCAGTTGATTTTGTAGGCCTGGAGCCAGCCATCTGAGCATCTCTTGGGAAGATGATAGTATGCAATGTAGCAAATATGGGGGATTCTCCTCTGTCTTGTCTTTGAGGCCTAATATTGTTCTCATTGTTTTGCTTTATTATTATTATTATTATTATTATTATTGCTTTATTTCATACCCTTTTTTATTGGTTTTGTTATGTTTTGTTTTTGGTTTGATTTTACTATAACTGATGGAATGGTCAACTATTCTGAAAGTAACAAGGTTTGCTGTGGTGACTGTTGTTTTTCTGGTGTCTTTCTTTGAAGTTCTGTACCAGTTCTACTGCTTTGTCTTGATTGACTTTGTTCTGTTATGTTTTGTTGGATTTTAGTATTTTTAAAATGAAAAATAAAATAAAATAAAATAAAACATCAAATCCAGCCAGGCTTGGTGGTGTACACCTTTAATCCCAGCACTCAAGAAGCTGAGGTAGGTGGAACGTTGTGAGTTGGAGGCCGGCTTGGGCTACAACGTGAGCGCAAGGCCAGCGTGAGTTATGAAGTGCGACCCTGCCTCAAAAAAACTAGGGCTGGGAGTTTGGTTCAGTGGCTTAAGTTCCTGTCTGGTAGGTGTAAGGTTGTGAGTTCGATCCCCAGTGCCACAAAAATAAATAAGTAAATAAATAAATAAACAAAACAACAGAAAACATCAAGTCCTTTTACGCGCCAGTAAGTGAAATTTGTTTATTTTCAGGAACAGAGTCACGCTGTAACAGCCTGGCGATCTCCTTCCTTGCTGCCTGAATGCATGGTTGTACTGTTAACACCAGCAAGTTCCTAGGAGACTCTTTTCTTTGCAGTCCTCAAAATTTAAAGCTTAAGAAGACTTTTTCTATGTCAATTGTCAGGCCAAACTTTAATAAATCAAAGAGAGAAAAAGTCTCATTTATTTAATCTTCAGGATTCCCAAACAGGTTTGTCTGTTTCTCTGCCACAACTTTATGCTCCTGGGTGATATCTCAATCAGGTGTTCAAAGAAAATACTAAATGCTGCTGAGCATGGTGGTGCACACCTGTAACCCCAGCACCTAGGAGGCTGAGGCACGAGCATCATCACAAGCTCAAGAATAGCCTGAACTACAGAGTGACATCTTGTCTCAAAAAAAAAAAAAAAAAAAAAAAGTGTGACGCAAGGGTGTTGTGCTGTTATTGCTCTCTAATGTGAATGAATGCATACAGTGGGGTTTCTATGACATAGTGATTGACGACCAGTCTGCCATCAACAAATTGCATTTATTGTTTACAGAGGGAATCCAGTTCAAGCACAGTGCGTCAATTATCTGTTTTGCTGAACAAATATTAAACAGTGATGATATTTCCAGAAATGTAATGCAGAACATGGAGGTGAACGCGGTGAATTTTATTCTGATAATTAAGGATTAAAAAGGAAAGAGAAAGGAAGCAAGGTGAGGGGAATAAGTGAGATTCACCTGAGTGGGTGAGAGTACCTAACCACATTAATGCACACCTTAGTACTTCATCAATGATTAAGATACCACAGCTTTCAACGTTATAAATGGACTTTGTAAACAGGCATAACAAAAATGTGTAAAATCCATGATACTTGCTAAAATTAAAAAGGTCATTTATAAGGGCAAAATCCAGCCAGAACCAGGTGTGGTGGCACACACCTATAATCCTAGCACTTGGCAGGCTCGAGCAGGAGGATTGCTGTAAGTTCGAGGCCAGCCTGGGAAACAAAGTGAACTGAAGACCAGCCTGAACTGTATAGTGAGATCCTGTCTCAAAAAAACAAAACAAAACAAAACAACAACAACAAAAACAAAGTTCAGCTAGGATCACAGAGCTAAGTATTGTTAAATTGAAGACTTACAGAATGGTTGTGCATGGCTATAATCCAAGCAGTCTGGGAGGCTGAGGCAGGAAGATCACAAGTTCAAGCTGACCCTAGGCAATTCAGCAACTTCTTTAGATTCTGTTACCAAATTAAAAATAAAAAAAGTGTGTGTAGAGAGCACTATAGATGTCGCTCAGTGCAAAATTTCAATGCCCAGTACCACCAAAAACAAACAGAAACAAAGATTTAGGACCCAAGTCTTCTGATCTGCAGTTCATGTGCTCTCCACTAGATCCATTATTCTACCATCTAGCCAGGTGCTTAAATCGGGCATAGTGGCACATGTGTGTAATACCAGCACTCAGGAGGCTGAGGCGGGGGATTGCTATGAGTTTGAGGCCAGCCTGGGCTACAAAGTGAGTTGAATGTCATCCGGAATCACATAGCAAGACCCTGTTTCAAAAAGACAAAAAAACCCCAAACTAACCAGGTGCTTGAACCAAATCAACATAAACTTTGACCCCCTCCAAAACGTTATTAACAGCCTGCTGTTTGAAGAAGCCTTTAAACCACACCATAAGCTGTTGATTGGCATTTTTGTAGGTACTGGGGACTGAACTCACCAGCACTGTATCACTGAGCTACATCCCTAGCCCTTCTTATTTTTTTTACTTTGAGACAAGGCTTCACTAAGTCACCTGAGCTGGGCTCAAATTACTATCCTTCTGCCTCAACTTCCCCAGCAGCTGGGATTAGACATGTGGCACTGTTTCTAATATACATACATGTATATACACATATAAATGTATATATGTATATACTATGTATATAATGGAAGGAAATTACACAGGAACCTTAAGAGATCACTCTGGACTATGACTGGCAATTTACCAGAGAGATGAATAGCACACATGGGAATGGTCAGTGTTGCACGGCCTTTTTTTTTCACACAGCATTTTAAATGAATAATCATTTGGCTTCACCACAAACAGCAACAGTAGGTGACTGAAATTATAGTACAAAAGCTAGCTATGCTGGTACACATCTTTAATCCTAGCACTCAGGAGGCTGTGACAGGAGGACTGCTGTGAGCACAAGGTTAGACTGGGCTACATCATGAGTTCCAGGCCATCTAGGACTATATAGCAAAACCATGTCTCAAAAAAAAGTGAAATTATAATACAATATGTACTAAAATTAATTGTTAACATCTGCAATTTATTTACTTACTTTTTTTTTTTTTTTTTTGCCAGGGATCGAACTCACAACTTCGCACCTGCCAGGCAGGCATTTAAGCAACTGAGCTAAATTCTCAGCCCTACTTTTTTGAGACAGAGTCTCACTATGCAGTTCAGGCTGGCCTTGAACTCACTTTGTAGCCCAGACTGGTCTCGAACTCACAATAATCCTCCTGCCTCAGCCTCCTGAGTGTTGGAATTACAGGCATGTGCCACTATGCCAGATTTAAGCACCTGGCTAGATGCCCGAGAGCTAGGATTACAGGCATGTACCACCATGCCTGGCTCCTATATGATTTTTTGAGACAAGATCTCACTATGTAGGCCAGGCTGGCCTTGAACCTTTGATCCTACTGCCTCATCTTCCTGACTGCTAGGATTACAGCTGTGTGCCACCCTGCCTGGCCGCAGTGATGATTTAATCCTGCATCAGAATGTCTGTTTACATATCGCTTGACTGAATAAGCACCTCCAGTTTGTGTGAAAATACTTAAAACATTTTAAAACTTTTTAATAATAGATATGTGTAGCTGGGCATGGTGGCACACGCCTGTAATCCCAGCACTCAGGAGGCTGAGGCAGGAGGAACATTGTGAGTTTGAGACCAGCCTGGGCTACAAAGTTCAAGGCCAGCCTGGGCTACAAAGTGAGTTCAAGGCCAGCCTGCACTGCATAGTGAGACCCTGTCTCAAAAAATAGGGCCGGAGATTTAGCTCAGTGGCATAAGTTCCTAGCAGGTGCGAAGTTGTGAGTTCGATCCCTGGTACCAAAAAAAAAAAAAAAAAAAAAAAAAAAATTGTGTATATTTTAGGAGGTAAATAGTAAAATATTCACACTTTCATATATTCTATATACTCACAACACACCTGGCCTTTCTTTCATTTTTTTCACTATTTCTAGGCTCTGCAGTTTGCCTGTGAATTTTTTCAAACTATCACAAATCTCTGGGAAAAAAAAAAGACAAAGAAACAACAACAGCAACAAAAACTGGCGCCTGAGTGGGTGGCGCCCGTGCAGTTCAGGCATGTGCTGCTCGAGGTTGAAGGGCACGTTAACTACTGCATCAGCCAACCCCACAGCAGTGCAGGCTGCTCACCGCTGGAAGACTGCGGAGTGGGGGAGTGCTCAGAGCGCTTACCCAGCCTGGGCTGGATCCCCAGCATGGCAGACAGACAATTATAAAGACTATGACAAGGTCGTGACAAGTCTGAAGGTCGTCAGAGCACCTCCTGCTATCTTCACCCTCCCATAGAACTGCAATTCCGATCATTCCAGGTGGCCGCGCAAGCATTGGAGGCGCACATCCCCGGTCCTCTGCTGCCCGGGTGCTGAACTCAGGGGGACACGCAGCCTGGAGACAGTGCAGAGCCTTCTGAAAGCTACAAAGAACAGAGGGTGACAGCCCAAAGCAAGCGCTAAGGGTTCCAGGGGGCTCCTCCTGGACCCACTGGGCTACAGGCTCTGCTGCTTCAGAGCGGCGGAAAGAGCGCGAACTCCCCGCGACCTCCTCTGCACCTTCTCCGGAAGGAGAGATGGGAGACGCGCTGGAGGAGTTTGAAGAGCAGCTGCAGGTGAAGCTCTCAGCCGTCTGGGAAGCCCCAGGGGCAGGTAAGAAGCCCCGCCCTGTGGCAGAGAAGAGCTGGACCTCAGGCCTCCAAGCCGAGAGCACAGACTCCAGAGCTTAGACTTCCGGAGGTCTATTTTTAGATCCACAAAGGCACATATTTTTATTTTAGGCTTGAGCTTCAAGGCCTGGAACGGCTTGTGAAAAACACTCTTGCTATTCTAGACACTACAGCTGGGGGATTTGGCCATGAAACACATCCTTTTTAAATATTTCATTTGAGGTTTAAATTTATCACGACCCCCACATGCTTTGTCTGTTCTTTCCCCAATAATAAATTAATAACATCCAGACTTTAATCACAAAGTTGAAACCATAGGGCAGTTTGTGTAGATTAGAGATATATGGATTCTGACTTTAATTAAATTTTATGCATCTTATCCAGATAACTTGATTGAGTCTTATACTTAAAACTTTTCTGTTCCAATTGTTTGTTTTTCACTTGGTGATGACAGATCACATGGAGGTCATAGGCTTATGTTTTTGTTTTTGAGGGTCTCACTATGTAGTTTAGGTGTGTCTTACACTCACTCTGTAGCCCCAGGCTGGCGTCAAACTCAGTGTGATCCTCCTGCCTCAGCCTTCCAAGTGCTGGAATTACAGGTATGGCACCATGCCCAGCCAGAAGCTCATGTTGGATACTGTTGTCAGGCACACTTTTCCCTTAGATTACTTAAAAAGAAAAAACTCAAATTTGGTTATTTTTAAAACTGTTAATGGGACAAGACACTTCCTGAAAGTCTGGTACTAAAAGTTCAATTCTGAGAAAAGTAAAATATTATTGTGTAACTGATCCTATAGACATGTTTTGTTATATACATTATCTTGGATATATGCATATATATATATATATATATATATATATATATATATTTTGGTACCAGGGATCAAACTCACAACCTTGCACCTGCCAGGCCACTGAGCTAAATCCCAGGCCCCTATATGCTTATTTTTATATAGAAGTAATATGCATTTCATTATAGTGTAAAAATCTATTTACACTATATATTACAACTTATAATAAAATTTAAACTTATATACTACAACTTATAATAAAAATGTAGTGTATATTACAACTTCACTTGATCTTAGCCAAAAGGCCGAGAAGCAATGTTATTACAACTTACAATAAAATTTACAGCATATTAGATTAGCAAGCCTCAGGACAAAATATTAGACTTGAAAATAGACAAAAATCTAAAGTAAGTAACAGATTAGGTAGCAGCATAGATAACAAATTTGCAAAACTCACAAATGCTACCTTACGGTAGAGTGTCTTTCAGATTTATCTAAAAGCCTAAGAGAACTCGAGGCTTAAAATCTATCAAGTAGAAAAAAAAAATCTATCAAGTAGGATACACCATATCTTGTGGGTTGTACTGTGCAAGGTAACGGAGCCTTGACCGAAGTAGAGTCGCATGGGAGGGAAAGGAGCACCCAGTCCACAGCCCCGCAGTGGCGCCCCCGCTCCGGCTGGGCTCAGTCCGCTCCCTGGGCCGCGGCGTCCTGCTCCTGGTAGCTGTATGCGTGAGTGGGCGCCAAGGCACAAGGCTCCAAGTGGAGCTGCAGAGCCTTGAAGAAACCTGGCAGTTTCTCCTCCTGACTCTGCTGGAGATCCGGGCTCTGGGGTGCTACCGGCGCAACGCAGGTGACAAATTGACGGCCTTCGGAGCCAAGCTGGAGAACCTGCAGCAAGACCTAAAAGCAGACCATGCCATCTGGCTCCTGCACCCGAGCACTCTGCAGGGGACCTGGACACCCTGGCTTGTGGCACTGCGTTCTTCAGCAGCAGCGGTAGGAACGCGGGATCTACGTCCCGTGTGTGTCGCCTCCTGCCGGATCTCACCTCCCTCTGCTTCTCCGTCCCCCAGGTAGCTGCTCCCGGTTCTCTCCAGCCGGGGACGACTCGCCCGAGGCTGACAAGTACTGCTAGCTGGAGAGGGCCGACTGGCGGCCACAGCTCCCGGGAGGAGCGCAAGGTCATTACACAGTGCTCGGCCCTTTTCACACCTGCACAAGTCTTGTGGATTGAAGACTCCCAGAAGCGGTGGCGGAGCTGCCGAGGGCACAGCTCCATGAACTACCGGTGTGTGAGAGGCTGCAGAACAGTATCAACGGCGGGTGGGAACTGACTTTGTAAACCCAGCTTCCGGATGGGGCCTGTGAAGAAAGCAGCGGGGAGGGGCTGAGGAAAAACAGCCAAGGGGTGGTTTAACTTTCTCAGATCCTGCGAAGGTTGAGATCTTTCCTGCTTCGGCAATTCATTGTAATTAGTACAATTTTCAGCCTCTTCAGTGGAGTAAGAAAAGAAGCAAACACTTGAAAAAAAGTAGAAACGCTGCCATTGCTTAGTTCTTAGTTCATTAAAGTCATGTTGTGTGTGTGTGTGTGCATTGAGAGGAGGGAGAGGGAGGAAGGGAGGTAGAGAGAAAGAGAGAGAGGGAGAGAGAGAACGTGTTCTCTAAAATATTCTGTTCTACTTGAGATTCTAAACTGATGCATGGTTAATTCCTGGTTTTTGTTTTTTGACACAAAGTGTTGCTATGTATTTCAAACTGGCCTTGAACTTGCCACCCTCCTCCTGCCTCAGCCTCCCAAGTGCTGGAATCACAGGTTCGCACCGTCATACCCAGCTCCAACTGATTTTTAACATTTTTCAATCAGTTCCTTTACAGGATTCTACCTCATCAATAGGCTTGCTTTTTTCCCTGTCCTTGTGGGAGGTATTAGGCATTTTTTGTTTTGCTCATTTTTATTTTATTTTATTTATTTATTTATTTATTTATTTATTTTTTGGTACCGGGGATCAAACTTACAACCTCACACTTACCAGGTAAGCACTTGAGCCACTGAGCTAAATCCCCGGTCTTCTCATTTTTATTTTTTGTAGTATAGTACTAGGGATTGAATCCAGGAGTGCTGAGCTGTATCCCCAAGCTTTTTTATTTTTTTATTTTCAGACTAGCCTTGAAGTTGTGCTCTTCCTGTCTCGGCTTCCTGAATACTACAGGCGTGTGTCACTACACTTGGCAAATGTTAAACTTTGTGAAATTTGTTTAGTAACCATCAGTCCTTCATTTGCTCTCCAGTTTGCAAATATTTGTTGATATTCTTCATTTATCTATTTTCTATATCTCTTTGTCTTGAGTTTTTTTTTCTTAAATTGTCATTTTATTGGAGTCAGCAGGCAGAGAATGAAGAAAATGTGCCATATTTATCCAGCTGTCCTCATCATTTCTCGAAGTTTGGTTTTCAAGACAAAACTGCAAATCTGCTCCTGACCTTTCATGGCGTTCCGCTGTGGTTCACAGAGCCCTGCCTCCCTCATTCTTCCTGCCAGCCACATTGGCCCTCGGCTCCTTGGACGAACACCACAGGCTCATTTTTTGTCTGCTGTCCTTTAAAGCAAAGATCACTAGTTTTCCCCAACATTTCCCCCTCTACTTTAGAAACAGAGCTGTTAGGGGCTAGGGATTTAGCTCAGTGGCACAAGCACCTACCTGGCATGTGCAAGGTTGTGAGTTCAATCCCCCGTACCCAAAACAAAACAAAACAAAACAAAAAAATGAAACAGAAAGCCTGGCATGGTGGTGCACACCTTTAATCCCAGCACTCGGGAGGCTGAGGCAGGAGGATTGTTGGGAGTTCGAGACAAGCCTAGGCTACAAAGTGAGTGCAAGGCCAGCCTGAACTGCATAGTGAGACCCTGTCTCAAAAAATAGGGCTGGGGATTGAGCTCAGTGGCCTAAGTGCCTGCTGGTAGGTGTGAGGTTATGAGTTCGATCCCTAGTACCAAAACAAAACAAAACAAAACAAAAAAAAAACCCAACAACAACACCAACAACAAACCCCCAACAAACAAACAAACAAACACAAAAACACAGAGCTGTTAGTTTTCTGTTCAGCACAGGGCTGTCCAGAACAGACATGGCATTTTCTAGTCTCTCTTGCAGCTAGAGGTAGCCAACAAAGTTCTTGCCAGGGGACTGGGTCTAGAAATAACACATGTAACTTCTGGGAAGTCTTCAAAAAACAGCAGCTCCCCTCTCTTCACCATCTCCACACTGCACCCCAACCCTTCCTCCTTCCTGATGGCCACAGATCGGAAGTGCTGGTAGAGCACAACCAGTGTACACTATGAAGCAGAAGCTACAGAATGAGGATGCCAGGGTGACAAGATCTTTACATAGCAGAAAAATAGACACCACTTTATGTTTTTTGGGTTTTTTTTGTACTGGCAATTGAACTCAGGACCTTGTGCTTACCAGGCAGGTGCTTATGCTGCTTAGCTGTATCCCCGGTCCCTGAACACCAGTTTTCAAAGCCATTGCTATCTGGGTTTTCTGTCACTCACAGCTGAATCCAACAATGACACCAGGCTTGAAGTTATGTGTTACCTCCTCAGAGTGGTGTGACCCATCCTAAGTTACCTTCTACTATTTTCCTTACAGCATACCCCATTATCTGGGCTCATTGTATTTTTAAGTTTTCTTATTTAATATTTAAGTCTCCTAACAAGGACATAAAATGCATATAAAGGCAATCACTACATCCAGGTCCCAGAATGGTACCTGGTATGTCATAAGTGTTCCACATATGCTTGTTGACCTCACAGTGACACCTGGTCAGATCAAAGACCTCCTGATGTTAGGAAAGGAGACATCTTTTTTTGAGTAGTTTCATTCTCTCTGTGCAAGTACCACAATTACACATTAGTTTTCTGATTACTAATTCAATTTACAAAGTGTTTTGCAACCAGAAAAATCAAACCTTTGAAAAATGACTCCTATCTCTTGGTCAAGAAAAGGTATGTTTGACACCAAGAATTGAAAAACCAAGATTATTGTTTATACTTGATTAGGAGGCATAGTTTTGGAGACATAGCTTTGGAGATAAAAGTATAAGCAGTAGTTTTATTGTTCATGGAAATGTGAACCTAACTAGTCACTTAAGTTTACTAGCTTGTTTTCTCATTTATTAAAAAAAAGAGAGAGAGGAGATGACCAGCAATACCTACATTTTCTGCTGTGAAGACCAAATGAAATAATTCATATAAAGATTAAGCCATTTGTTCAAGGAGAGAGCTAAGAAGAGGGACCAGGTTTTGCATCCAAGTCCATCTGATGGATCCTTGACTCTTACCCTTTATACTGTGCCACTTCTATATCACAGGCCTTTTGTTTACTTTCTATTTTTGAGATAAGGACTTGCTAAGTCATTAAGTGGCCCAGGCTGGTCTGGAACTTGCAGGCCAAGGGTGCAGGCACTATAGGCATATGCCACCACACCTAGAAACATTTTGAATTGTGATGGTTTTACTTACCTATTTTTCTCTTTTGTTGTTGTGCTTTTGGCATTGTATCTACAAAAAGCAACAGCCTAGTTGGTGGTCATGAAGACTATGTTTCCTTCTAAGAATTTCTATTTCAGCTCTTATATTTAGTGTCATTTTGGATTTTTTTTTTTTTTTGAAACAGGGTCTCACTATTTCTGACTGATCTCAAACTCATGGGTATCCTCTTGCCTCAGCCTCTTGAGTGCTGGGATTACAGGAGTGCATCACCACACCTATCACTTTTATTCAGGTCTTTCACCCATTTTGAGTTTGTTATTGTATATGGTGTGAAGGCAGAGTGAGGAGGAAAGAATGAGGAATATCACATCTAAAATATGAACTGAAATTAGTTGATTTGCACTAAGTGCCTAAGAGATTTATTCCCTGATTTTTTTTACTTTTTTTTTCAATTTTATTTTACACATAGTAAAATCCAACAAAACATAACAGAACAAAGTCAATCAAAACGAAGCAGTAGAACTGGTATAGAACTTCATAGCAAGATACTAGGAAAACAATAGCTACTATAGTATATGTTGTTATCTTCACAAGAGTTGACCATTCCATCAGGTATAGTAAAAGCAAACCAAAAACAAAACAGAATAAAACCAATCAAAACAGAATATGATTATTTCCTGATTTTTAAAAATTATTAACTGAACTAGTTTCAAAATTATAATTCTTCTATTTGAAATCTAGAAATGAGAAATTATAGGATGGGCAAACTATACTTGATTATGTTTTCTGGGTCAAGAATCATTAATGGCTGCTAAAACTAGTAAGTGAGAATGTCATGGGGAACTTCTGTTGTAGATCATCTGATAACATCAGAACACACTGAAAAAATTTTTTGTCATAATTTATTTGAGACAGAGTCTTGCCACATTATTCATTTTATTTTTTTTTTAATTTTAAAGATAGTAAAATCTAACAAAACATAACAGAACAAAGTCAATCAAAACAAAGCAGTAGAACTTCTTTGTAAGGAACTTCAAAGAAAGATACTAGGAAAACAATAGCTACTATAGTATATCTTGTTACTTTCAGGATAGTTGACATTCCATCAGGTATAGTAAAATCAAACCAAAAGCAAAACAGAATAAAACCAATAAAAACAGAATGTGAAATAAAGCAAAAAAAAAAAAGTCAGAATAAAGCAAAACAGTGGAACAATATTGGGCCTCAAACACAAGACAGAGGAGAATCCCCCATATTTGCTACATTGCATACTATCATCCTCCCAAGAGATGCTCAGACTGCCAGCCCCAGGCCTACAAAATCAGCTGAACAATACAAGCATTTAGTTGCTTTATGTGTCATAGTTGCTATCAACTTAGCCAGTCCTCCAAACCAGCAGTTTGCTTATGGGGTGGGTGGTGGGGAGAGGGAGTCCTTGATACTTAGCCCATGAGCCAGTAGGCCTACGAGAGGCACATCTCTTTCTCCTCCTGGAGTCCGTGCTGGTCGCTCACACTTACCAGGAAGGCAGGTTAGTTGTCTTCTGGTTGGAGCCTCCCTGCCCAACATGGCAGGATCTTGAGAGGCACATCTCTTTCTCCTCCTGGAGTCTGCACCAATCGCACACACTCACCAGGATGGCAAGCTAGTTGTCTTCTTTGCCACATCATTCAGGATGGCCTTGAACTTACCATGTAGCCCAGACTGCCTTCAAACTCACAGAGATCTTCCTGCCTCAGCCTCTCAAGTGCTGGGATCACACCTGGCATGAATAATTTAAGTATTACTAAACATGGGACATCCAGACACAGTCCTCCAAATGTGATGCAGCTACTGCCTATGAATACTCTTGCCAAAATAATTAACCTTAATCAAGCTTTTATATCTGACTACTAGTTTATAAAGAACATGGAGTCTGGAGGAACAGAAAAAACAACACCATGGATACAAACAGACAAATCCAGAACATGAGAAATTCTACAGGCCACATGATCTGGTCTTAGCAAAAAAACAGCATAAAAAGAGAGAGAGGGAAGTGTTGTAAACTAAAAAAAATACTGTGGTGAGAATATCAGCCAAGTGCAATTTATGAGCTTTGCTTAGTTCCTGATTAAAAAAAAAACATAAAGGACATTTTTGAGACAACTGAGGAAAATTTACATAAACTGAATCCTAGAGGATAACAAGAAATTACTGTTAATTTTGCTGGGTATACTAATAGTATTGTGGTTGCTTTTGAAATTTTCTATTCTTAGAAACATATACCTAAGTGTTTAAAAGAGAAAGGCACTTGGTGTGGTTGTGCATATCTGTAATCCCAGTCTTTGAAAGGCAGGAGGCAGGAGAATCACAAGGGCAAGACCAGCGTGGGCAATTTATTGAGACCTTGTCTCAAAATAAGAAAATGAAAAGGGCTGGGCATGTAGCTCAGTGAAGTGTCCCTGCATGAGACTCCCAGTCCTGCCTATAAAAACAAAACCAGGATAGGGTAAGATGCTTTAAGATACTTTTACAATGTCTCAGCAAACAAGAACAACAAATTCGGCATGGTGGCACACACCTGTACTCCCAGCTGCACAGGAGTCTGAGGCAGGAGGATATCTTGAGCCCATTAATTTATTTGGAGCAGGGGTGTTGACACAGTGTCTCATTACGTAGTTCAGGCTAGCTTTGAATTCACTTTGTATCCCAGGATGGGTTCAAAATCACAGTGATCCTTCTGCCTCAGCTTCCTAAGTGTGTGTGTGGTGGGGTAGAGCCCATGATTTTGAGACCAGCCCAGGTAACATAGCAAGACCTCATCTTGCACACAAATACATACAATAATGGCAGAAAGGGCATCGTCTCATGGGATTCATTATACTATAAGGTTTTTGTTTGTTTGTTTTGTGGTAGTGCTGAGGATCAAAGACCAGCCTCATGTTGATTATAATATGAAAATAATTTGAGGCTATTAAATTATAAAAACTCAAAATAATTCTTCAGAATTACTTTCTTCCAGTCCTAAGATGTGGTTGTGTACACAGAGCATCTAAAATAGGCAAGAGGCTAAATGAAGTCAGGAATTAGTAAAATGTTATCAATTTTGATGCTACCTATTATTTTTTTCCAAACATTCTCTATCATAGATCACATATTTATACTTTTTTTCACTTAACAATTGTATTCATCCTAGGCTACATTTAAATCAACAATAGCATGTTTATAGTATCAAAGGAGATATGCTTGGTTTTGATGTCAACACAATGTTAATTTTATACTGTCACAAACTATGTGCATATTACACACCCAAACTGTTCACTATTCTGTAAAAACATCACTTTAAAATGTAGTTAACCATGAGGAAAGAATCAGACAAATCCAGAACATGGAACATTTCTATAAAACAAATTTCCTGCACTCTTCAAAAAAGTCAATCTGACAGGAAAAAAAAAGTGGAAAGATTACTTAGATTAAGTGTCTAAGAGACAGGGAGGAGGGTAAGTAGAGAGAATTAGGATGTGTTAAGAACATGTAGCAACTCCTCATGATAAATGTAATTATTATGCAATGTAAACATGTACTAATAAAAATTTTTAAATTTAAGAGACTAAAATGATAAAAATGACAAAAATAACATATGAACCATGGTTGGATCTTGGTTTTGGTTTTGGAGGAATGTTATGGGTTCAAAACCAGCACAGGAAACCAAGCAGCCAATTGTGAATTTAGAGGAGCCTTTATTTATTTAGCTGAGCCCAGCGGCCAAACTGCCTGTAGAGAGATGACAGAACAGCTCAGACCCCTTATAACAGACAGAATTTAAAGCAGGAAACCACGTCCTGATTAGTATAGTCACCAGTTACTCTTGGCTAAACCTGGAACAAGGAGTTTAATCTGTAACTGACTGTGAACAATACAAAGAACTTGGTTTAGTAAATACATTGTTTTTTTTGTTTTGTTTTGTTTTTTTGCAGTACTGGGAATTGAACTCACAACCTCGCGCCTGCCAGGGCAGGCGCTTAAGCCACTGAGCCAAACTCCCAGTCCCTAAATACATTGTTTGTAACATACATATGTTCTTTTAGGGGCAAACTGACCTCATTGTACTTTCTCTTAGTCACTTTCCACACCCTGGGGTGATCTGGGGGTTAGCTTTGTGGAATTTTCCTATGTGAACCATCACAGAAGATACCTATAAACATTTTAGAGAAAACTTGGGAAATACATACTATGGAATGGAATTATTGATATAGAATTATTCTGTATGATATGGAATTATTGCAAATTTTTCTTAGATGTGATAATACTGTCATTTTGTAGGAGATTATGTTTATTATTAGATGTATGCTAAACAATTTAGGAGTAGCTGGGTATGGTGGCAAACAACTATAGTACCAACATACTGGAAGACTGAAGTGAAGTATTGTGAGTTCGAGGACAGCCTGGACTGCAGAGTGAGACACAAAAGTAAAAACAAAAAGCTCAAAGCTCAGGCTTTGGAGTCAGGCATACCTGTATGTAAACTTGGTTCTGCTGTATGACAGGTAAATCTGGGCAAGTAACAATTTTTAAATAATTTTGTTGAAGGAATAAAATATCATTTCCCTAACTCAAAATTTATCTGTTTCAAGTGTGCAGTTTGATGATGGTTAGTAAATTCATAGGTATATAACAATTACTAAAACGTAGAACTGAGCATTGTGGTGCATACCTGTAATCTTAGCATCTGGGAGGTTGAGGCAAGATATTAGGCAAGTTCAAGGCCAGCCTGGGCTACATAGTGAGTTCAAGGCCAACCCGAACTACATAGTAAGACTTTCACAAAACAAAATGATGACCAAAATCTAGTTTTAGAACTTTTCTTTCACCCCATAAAATGGCCTCTGATCATTTGCAACCAATCCTGGGTCACACGCCCAACCCTAGCAATTGCTAATTTTGTGTATCTACAAATGTGCTTTTTCTCTCTAGAACTCTCAACAGAATAGCTTTAAAGCCTAATAGCTGTATAGTCTTTCTGTGTCTAATATAACGTTTAAACTTTGTTCATATCACAGCATGCATTTTTTTTTGTTGTTGTTGTTTCTTTTTGGTTTTTTGAGACAGGGTCTTACATGTAGCCCAGACTGACCTCAAACTCTTGGTGATTCTCCTGCCTCAGCCCTCCAAGTGCTGGGATTACAGGTGTGCACCAGTACACCTGAAAAGTATTGGTTCTTTTTTATTGCTAAGTAATATTTTGCTGTATGAATATATAGTACCAAAAATTGTTTACTCATTCATATTGATGGAAATTTGTATTATTATTATTTTTTTTTCGCGGCACTGGGGATCGAAATCACATGATCTCGCTACCTGCCAGGGCAGGTGCTTAAGCCACTGAGCCAAACTCATGGCCCTGGTTTTTTGAGGCAGGGTTGCACTATGTAGTTCAGGCCAGCCTTGCACTCGCGTTGTAGCCCAAACTGGCCTCGAACTCACAATGCTCCTCCTACCTCAGCCTCCCGAGTGCTGGGATTAAAAGCATGCACCACCACGCCCAGCTTTTCACCTATTATGAGTAATCTAGCTATAAACATTTGTATACAATTTTGTGGAAACTTCTGAGTATATAGTTAGGAGTAGAACTGTGAAGTTACATAGTAATTTTATGCTTCATGTTTGGAAAAACTCTCAAGCTGTGGCTGCACCATTTTAAATACTCACCAGAAACACATGAGGGTTCCAGTTTCTCTACATCAGTCCCAACACTAGTTCTATCTCCTGCCTTCTTGATTACAGTCAGTCTAGTGAGTATGAAGTGGTATCTTACTGTGTTTTCATTTACACTTCCTTAATGATTAAGATGTTGAATATTTTTTCATTTGCTTATGAGGCATTCAGAAATCTGCCTTGGTAAAATATCTATTCACATTTTCAGACACTTTTTTATTTTTTGAGTTTGAGAGAGTCTTGCTATGTAGTGCAGGCTGGCTTTGAATTCACTAATGTAGCCCAGGGTAACGAACTCACAGCAATCCTTGCACCCCAGCCTCCTGAGTTCTGGGATTATAGGTGTTCACCACCAGGCCCAGCTTCAGACACTTTTAAATTAGGTAGTTTGTCTTATCATTAAGTTGTTAAATGTTATTTGTGTGTGTGGGTGGGGGGAATCCATGGCCTGGCACATGCTAAGCAAGTGCTCTACCAAGCCTTAAGTTAAATTTTTTTTACTTCTATTTGCATTTATTTTATGCTTAATTTATTTCCATGCCATAACTTTTTGTTTCTTCAGTTTCTTCTGGGATATCTTTTTCTTCTGTGCAGCTTCCTCCTCTGGTTTAGGAACAATGTGGCAGGAGGAGATCATGTATGGGTGAATTCGGCCACGAGCTCTGTAAATACAGTGGTGCATTGTGGGTGTTTTGTTTACCTGGGTATGTTCAATGACCAGAGAATCTACATCTGAATTCTTTAAGTTCAGCATCACTCTCTGTATTTTTAAACACATGCAGCAAAAATTCAGCCCTTTTTTTGGGCCACCAACCCTGGGTCCAGCCCCTACTGTTTGCCCTGGACTCACCTTACCAACTCCACCATCATAATGTCAGAATAGCACACACTGCTTCTTCAATGTGACATCCTTCAGATACTTGGTGGCCTTTTGGATATGCATAAGCTTGTTGGCCTGGCCAGTTTCACAGGTGTTCTTAAAATGAACACGAAGATTTGAGCCTCTTAATTTTTTTTTATTTTAAAGATAGTAAAATCCAACAAAACATAACAGAACAAAATCAGTCAAAATAAAAGCAGTAAGCCAGGCATGGTGGCGCACACCTCTAACCTCAGCACTCAGGAGGCTGAGGTAGGCGGGGCATTGTGAGTTTCAGGCCGGTTTGGGCTACAACAAGAGCACAAGACCGGCCTGAGCTACACAGTGCGACCCTGCCTCAAAAAACTGGGACTGGGGGTTTGGCTCAGTGGCTTAAGTGCCTGCCTGGTAGGCATGAGGTTGTGAGTTTGATCCCTGGTGCCACAAAAAAAAAAAAAAAAAGCAGTAGAACTGGTACAGGACTTCAAAGAAAGATACTATGAAAACAATAGCTACTAGAGTATATCTTGTTATTTTTAAAATAGTTGACCATTCCATCAGGTATAGTAAAATAAAACCAAAAATAAAACACAATAAAACCAATAAAAACAATATGAAATGACACACAACACAAAAAGAAACAAAAATTAATCAGAATAAAGCAAAACAATGAGAACAATATTGGGCCTCGAAGACAAGACAGAGGAAAATCCCCCATATTTGTTACACTGCATACTGTCATCTTCCCAAGAGATGCTCAGACTGCGGCTCCAGGCCTGCAAAATCAACCAAGCATTTAGTTGCTTTCTCTCTTTTTTAAAATTTTTTTTTATTTAAGAGAAAATGGGCACAGAAAAGAGAAACAAAAAGCAAAAAGAGACAAACAAACAACAACAAATCTGATATGATAACACTATAGGTTTACAAAATGAGACAGCTGGAACTTGACAGTAGTTATAACATTGTGTATCTCTACTCTCAAAGGGGTTGTTCAGATTAACAGATATAGACATGCAAAATTGATCTAATCATATGAGTATTAACTGTTCTTTTTCAATAGTTAATGCATTTAGTAATATAGTCACTTTTACTGTCTTAGGTACACCTTTTTATAAATTTATGTCTTTTTCCTTTTCCCTTCCTTCTTTCCTCCTTTCCCCATGGAATACCTCTTGTTGTCTTTAAAGTAACTGCCCATAACATCAGGCCTAATATAATCAAACAAAATAGTTCAGAATAAAGCCAATAAAAAATAAAGCAATGGTCACAGAAAAGAGAAACAAAAAGCTAAACAACAACAAATGTGATACTGTAACATTACAGGTTTACAAAATGAGGTGGTTGGAATTTGACAGTGATTGTAACATTGTATATCATTACCTTCAAAGGGGTTGCTCAGATTGACAGATATAGACATGTAAAACTGATCCAATCATATGAGTATCAATTGTTCTGTTTCAATAGTTAATGCATTTAGTAGTATAGTCATTTTGACCATCTTATGTATACCTACATATAAATCTGTGTCTTTTTCCTTTTCCCTTCCTTCCTTCCTTCCTCCTTTCCCCTTGTAAAACCTCTGGTTATCTTCAAAATAACTGCCCATACTATCGGGCCTAATATAATCAAACAATATAGTACTGAATAAAACCAATAACAAATAAAACAATGGAAGCAATACATAGTAATACAACGTTGATTTCTATAATGTCTCATATTATCTTCTAAGCAATTGCCTATATCATGTTATAATACAATCAAACAAACCAAAATAGGTTAAAGTCACTCAAAATAGAACAATGAAAGCAATACATGGTTTCAAAATAAGGTGATTAAATATCAATAAAGGCTATCTTAATATATTTTGTTATCTTTGGAATAGCTGACTATATCATCATATATAATAAAATTAGACGGGTCGAGATAGAATAAGATCTAACTATACAGCTCGTTGAAGACATTACTGGACTCAAATCCCAATGATGGATTATTTAATTGTCTGCCCCACTCAGTGATATCCCTCTGCCGCTGTTTCTGGAGTTGTGGACTTTTTTTATCTCTCTCTAAAATGTCCTTCAGTATTCTTTGTAGGGTTGGCTTGGTTGTCATAAATTCCTTTAGTTGCTCCTTGTCATGGAAGTATCTTGTTTCTCCATTGATTTTGAAAGATAGTTTTGCAGGGTACATCAATCTGGGCTGGAAGTTGTTTTCTTTCAGGGCTTGAAATACTTCACTCCAAGCTCTTCTTGACCTAATGGTTTGTGTTGAGAAGTCTGCCGTGATTCTGATGGGTTTTTCTTTGTAGGTGATCTGTTTTTTTTTTTTTCTCTCTAATAGCTCTTAATGTTTTTGTGTTGAATTTCTGGGATCTTTATTATATGTCTGGATGTAGGTATATTTTGGTTATGTTTAGCTGGAGTTCTATATGCTTCACTTACCTGAAAGTCTTTTTCTGTTCCCATGTTTGGAAAGTTTTCTGAAATTATTTCTGTACATAGGCTTTTAATTTGATTCATATTGACCCCTGCTTTTTCACTCACACCTTCTTTTTTTTTTTTTTTTTTGAGGCACCGGGGATCGAACTCACAACCTTGCACCTGCATGACAGGCGCGTAAGCCGCTTAGCCAAACTCCCGGCCCTGGTTTTTTTGAGGCAGGGTTGTACAGTGTAGCCCTGGCCAGCCTTGCACTCACATTGTAGCCCAAGCTGGGCTCGAACTCACAACGCCCCACCTACCTCAGCCTCCCGAGTGCTGGAATTAAAGGTGTGCACCACCATGCCTGGCTTTAATTCTTAAGTTATGTTTCTTTGGGTTCTCTTGTAGCTGTTGTATCATTACTTACAGGTTTCTTGTTATTTTTAAGAGATCCTTCCTTTCTCGATCATAAGCTGTAAACCTGTCTTCAAGGTTTAAAAGTCTATCTTTAGTTTCCTTCAGGTGGTTTTGCCAACTTTCATTGGATTTTTTGAATTCCTGGTAATCTCTTTCAATATGTTTCATGTATTCTAAATTTTTTTTTATTGTTCATTCCAGGTTTCCTTCATTTTCCTATGCTCCATTTTTTCATCTATGTCTCCTTTAGGGTTGCCTAGCAGATCATTTATTATGGTTTTCATCTCTTCCTTTAGTTGAGTCAGCATTTCTGCTCTAATCTCTTTTATGGCCTCTTGAAGTTGTTTCTTTACTTCCATTTCCATCACCTTAGAAACTTCAGTTGTGGGACTCCCAGTATCCTCTGCATTTGCATCTCCTGGATTTGCTCTGCTTGAACTGGAAGCCAGAGACTGCCCCCTGCTTTTTTGTCTTGGCATTTTCCTTCATTCCCCTGGGCGAATTGGTATTGGGGACCCAGGCGCTCCCTGCACTGGCCGTAACCTCTCCAAAGTGAGACTGGTTCCTCCAGCCGGGGCCAACTATGGATATCTGATGGTTGCCACTGGCAGCGCTGTTACAGCACTATCCACTGCCTTTCCCCAGCCTGCCTTGGCGCCACAACGGCTGGTGTGGTGTGCATAGGGGCCAGCTGCCACCTGTGAACCTGGGCCGGTGAACCGGTCACCCACGGGTCACCCGCGGACTCTCCACAACACCCCTGGAGTGCGCATGGAGCCGCCGTCTTCAGACCAAGCCTGTCACCCACAGGGACCCTCCGAGGTGGCCCCCAGAATGCGTGCAGGGACAGGGCTCAGCCTGAGTGACCTCCGCGGGTCCGCACCCAGCCAAGAGTTCCCAGCCCAACTCCAAGACGTCTCCCCACCTATCTCTCCCTCACAGGAGAGTGAGAACCTCCACTCACAGTTCTGCAGGTTGGCTCCCCCTTTTCACTGTTGCTCTCCTCCGATGCCACCTCACTGGGTTGATGGCTCCAGGTTCGCAGCCGCTGCAGTCTCAGCTCTTGGACCATGTGTCCCCAGGTTCCAGGAACACCTTTCACAGAGAGGGTCAGGCTCCAGGCAGAGGCGCCACCAGCCGCCACTCTACCTGTCTAAGTGCCTCTTTCCACTCTTTCTGTGGGCTTCAATTCTCGCTTTAGATTCTGCTTGGGTTCGGAGGACCTGCCTCCTTCCTTCTTAGCCTCCCTACATTGCTATATTCCAGCATCTGGATGGTATCTTTCAGACAGGCCATTTACCTTGCTGTTTACAGTGCTGCCATCTTGGGAGGAGTCCCATTTAGTTGCCTTATGTGCCTTAGTTGCTATCAAGTTAGCTGGTCCTCCAAACCAGCAGGTTGCTTATGGGGGGTGGGGGTGGGGAGATGTCCTTGATTCTTATCCTGCTCCCTGGTAGGTGTACAGGAGGCACATCTTTCTCTCCCTGGAGTCCGTGCCAGTTGCGCAGTCACCAGGAAGGCAGGCTAGTTTTCTTCTGGTTAGTCTCCCTGCCCAACATGGCGGGTTCTCGGCAGGCACATCTTTCTCTCTGAGTCTCTTAATTTGCATGATTTTGTGGGGTTTTCTGGGTCAAAAAAGTAGAAAACCATTTTTACAGGTCACCTCAGGTTGCTTATAGGAAGAGCCTTAGCTTAAATTTTTAAAGCTCTCATGTTAATTTTTTAACATCTCCATGTATGAAATGGGGGTATCTATCCAGCAAGGTTTTCGTGTGGAATAATATACATAAAATCTTAACAGAAGGCTAGAAATTAAGTTTCCAACCAGGTGTGGTGGCTCACATTTGTAATCCTACCATATGGGAGGCTGAGATAGGAGGCTAAGTTTGAGGACAGGCTGGGCTACATAGTGAGACCCTATATTCCTTCCCCCCAAAAAAAGTAGAAATGAAGTCTCCTCCAACCAAATATTCAATTGCCTAAAATGTGGGGTTACCAGCCAGGCATGGTGGCACATACCTGTAATCCCAGCACTTGGGAGGCTGAGGTAGGAGGATTGTCATGAGTTTGAGGCAAGCCTGGGCTATGTAAGTGAGTTCAAGACCAGCCTGAAATACACAGTGAGACCCTGTCTCAAAGAAGCAAAAAACAAAACAAAACAAAATGTGGGGTTGGGGCCGGGGATTTAGCTCAGTGGCACAAGTGCCTGTCTGGCATGTGCTAGGTTGTGAGTTAGATCCATGGTACAAAAAAAAAAAAAGTACCTTATTATAAGGAAAGTGAAATGACCAGAATGCATCTGGGGTAGAAGGCAGGAGTCAAACTATACCACAGAGTTTGTATCTGATTTTGCATGAGAGATTTTGCTGAATTTTCAGTTGTGACATTAGAGATAATGTCAACATTTTTTTTGAATGTATTGTTCTTCTAATCAGATAAAAAAAATGTTATTTCTTTTCTTTTCTTTTTTTGGTACCAGGTATCAAACTCAGCACCTTGCACTTGCCAGGTAGGCACTTGTACAGGTTAGCTATGTCCCCAGCCCCAAATGTTATTTCTTGAAAAGTAAAAATTAATAGTCAACTCAAGTCTATAGAGGGAAACTAAAAGAACACATAAATTTGGTGATTTTAATGCTGAGCCCAGTTAAATATCCTTCCAGGAAAATTGCCCAGTGCTGTGATCACAAAGAACTCACTGTTCAACAGGCTGTGGTACCTCAAGGACTATTGAGGCAGATGAAGGGAAGAGATATCCCCAAGGCCTCCTACCCATCCTAACCTCTCAAACTTCCAACCATAGTACAACCATGGCAGCCCTGTTTCTTTTTCTTTTTTGTGGCACTGGGGATCAAACTCACAGCCTCACGCCTGCCAGACAGGTGCGTAAGCCACTGAGCCAAACTCCTGGCCCTACTTTTTCGAGGCAGGGTCGTACTACGTAGCTCAGGCCGGCCTTGCACTTGCATTGTAGCCCAAGCTGGCCTCGAACTCACAATGCTCCTCCTACCTCAGCCTCCCGAGTGCTGGGATTAAAGTGCTGGGATTAAAGGCGTGCGCCGCCACACCCAGCTAAAGGCTCTTTTTAAATGTGAGTGTTAATGTCATTCATGTACTAAATATTTGTTGAGTATAATAAGCACCATAATGTTTTTTATATATCCATGGTAAAGTAATAGCAAGGGTGAAGAACATCTTCAGGGTATCAGCAAAGTCTTCAGGGAGGTATGACGAGTTGGGTCTCCGAGTATGAGTAGGAGTCTACCAACTGATAAAAGAAAACCACAGCTGGATGTGGAGATACACACCTGTAATCCCAGTACTCTGTAGGTTGCAGTGAGGAGAATCACTGTAAGTTTGAAGCCAGCCTGGGCTACATAGTGACTTCAAGGTCAATCTGAACTACACTGTGAGATCCTGCTCAAAAAAAGCCAGAATTCACAAAGAATGAAAAACCTGAAGCCAGATGTAGGGGTACACACGCTGGAAACCCTGCTCCTCCAGAAGCCGAGGCAGGAGGATTATAAAACCCAGCTGAGAGTAGGCTATTTAGCAAGATCCTGTCTCAAAATAAAATAGAAAGGGCTAGGGATACAGCTAAGTGTGAAAAGTGGTTGTGTAGTATACGCAACACCCTGGGTTCAATCCCCAGTACCACAAAGTAAATATTTTTAAAAGAGAAGTATTATGGATCAAGAGAACCACAGGCTAGAAAATATGAGATTAATACTAACTAACTAGCATTGAATGAATTCTTGCACAGAATGTTTTCCCCGCAACCACCCATGGAGGTAGAGATTATCATCCCCACGGAAAGACAAGGGTATACCCATTCACAAATCTTTTGGCTGGCTGGGCCAGACTCGAAACTGGGGTCGTCTGATTTTAAAACCGAGGCTCTAGTTTCTAGTAAGTACATGTACTTAAGCGGTATGAACAGTATGGGGCCACTGGAAGAGGGAGCGGGGGTCTATGGGGCTGGAAACCCACTCTCGTTCATGCGACAACTGGGGCAGAGTTGGGACGGAATCCAATACACATGTGAGTTCAAAAAACTGTTAATCTACCCCAGCTCTGTCCATTGAGACACACCAATGACACAAATGACACACCAGTAAGTTTTGTTCTCCGGCCTCCCGGATGGCTTCTCTACCACATTCCACTGCCACCTCGCGGCAGAGCCAGTGTCCTTCACCTGCCGGAGTCTTCCGCAGTCTGTGAAGCCGCGCCCTTAACTCCTGCGACACTTTATAGAAAGAACCCCAGTGCTCACGACACCAGCCGCCATTAAAACCAAATACAGCCCTGAGCAGAAGCAACTATGAAGCACACTTGGGCGGGGCAACCGGGGCGGAAGATATGATGCCGTTTCTTATTGGTCTTCATCATTGCCAGTCATTGCCTCCTACCTTCTGTCCCGCCCCTTCCGCCCTGGACTTCGGCTAAATGACGGGCGGGACCGGGCGGTAACTTCCGGGTAAGGGAAAAAAATTGGGTTGAAGGAGGGGCCGAGAAGAGGGAGGAGGAGGAAGCGGCCAGGGCCGGGCGGCGGCGGTGGCTGTTGTAGGTTGTCTGACGGCAGCGGCTCTTCCCGGGGTGGACCATGGACAGCCAGGGCAGGAAAGTGGTGGTGTGCGACAACGGCACCGGGGTAAGGGCCTGGCGAGAAGGCCGCGGCAGCCAAAAGCCGGGATGGAGATGTGCTGGGGACGCGTGGGCCCTTGGCGCCCGGGGCTGCACATCTGGGCCCTCGGGATGAGGGGGCGCGGGGCGGCACCTCTCGCCTCGGTGGGTGCGGGGCGCGAGTGGGTGGAATGCAGGTCTCTCTCGAGCTCGCCAGCCCCGCAGCTGCCCACATCGAGGCGCTGGGCAAGACCGGTAGTGGACGCGGACCCCACCTGCTGTCCGAAGGGGCCCGCTTCTTGCACCGGCGGGGGCACTTTGTCCAGAGTGCCCGCAGGAGTAACAGGCTGGGTGTGCGTGTTCCTAGGAGGGCTCCGTTCCCACGTTCGCCGGGTAAAAAGGAGAAAGACCCGGAGGCCTTCCTCTTCCTGTGTAGTTGAAGATACCGAAGGGGAGGCAGGAAACGGGTTTACAGAAAAAAGGGGAAGTGCTGTTCTGCCTTGGCCTCAGCCTTCCGCAGCGCTTCTTGGGGGGTTTCTTGCTTTCCCTTTGCTTGTCTTTTTGAGAGGAGGCCTGGTCGGCAGCGCATCGTTTACTTTGTGTTCTGCGTGTTGATAGTTGGGTCCAGATGCAACCCTGTAGAGACTACGAGTTCCCTGGGATGATTTTGGGAATGTAGAAGCCCCTCTACCCAAGTGTTAATTCCAGTGACCTTGGGAGAAATTATAGTTTTGGTTCCTCCTCTTGCCTCTTTGTGTGTGTGTGTGTGTGTGTGTGTGTGTGTGTAGAATACGAAGTTTAGTCCTGAAAGTTCTAAACTTTTTTTTGGTGGTGGTGGGGGTCTTTTTTGAGACAGAGACTCCCTACGCAGTTCAGACTGGCCTTGGGCTCATTTTATAGCCCAGGCTGGTCTCGAATTTGCAAACGATTCTCCTGCCTCAGCCTCCCAAGTGCTGGCATTACAGGAGTGAGCCACCACGCCCGCTTGAAAGTTCTAAACTTGCAATTTAAACTAAAGCACTGATTTAGAAACTGCATGAAAGTGTTTATTCTGCATCCCCCACCGCCATTTAAATAATGTATTTTAGCAGCAAAATTATGAAATAAAACAGATGTTACTTATTTTGGGTACATTCTATAATGATTTCTAACCATTTTTTTTCTTGTATTGCAACACTTTGTGACTTTTCCTATAAAGTGATATGTATGAATTAAAATGGGTTTTACTTAAACTTTATAACACTTTGGAAACTGGATTGTTTGGAAGAGGAGGTATAAGAGCCATATTTACTGCTATACTATTGTGCTCGCTTGAACTTTCTGTAGACTTTACAAGCAATGGTTACGAATACTGTCTTCATCTGAACTAAGTTAAAAGTCAACCAGAATAAGGAGAGTGTCACAATACAATAAGACATCCATACAAAATACATTTTAAAAGGCAGTAGATTCACTTCTGTAACCACGTCTCAGATTTATTAAGTTTTTTAAAAGTTGAAAAAATGATCTTTTTTAAAATTTTTATTTAAAAAAGTTTTTAGTAGTACATATTTGCCATACATAGTGCTCACATTCACCATAGGGAATTTGTACCTGTACATAACATATATTAATTCTTTTTTTCTCATTCCCCTCCCCTCCCTTCAACCTTTTTTCTCTTTCCATTTACAGCTTTGCTTCAATTTTCTCTTTTTATTCTGTTTTTTAATCTCTTTCCCTTCCTTTCCTTCCCTCTCCCCCACCTTGTTACCCTTCCCATTTGAGCTTATTCTTCCTACTTCCCAGTATCTATCCT
Source organism: Dasyprocta punctata (assembly GCA_004363535.1). Lineage (NCBI taxonomy): Eukaryota > Metazoa > Chordata > Mammalia > Rodentia > Dasyproctidae > Dasyprocta > Dasyprocta punctata. Next base: position 19,836 of record RJWM01014122.1, on the reverse strand, counting down.
CCATTTTGCTCCTTCTTTACCCTTAGGGTTCTCACACACAAAAAAACAATGAAATATTTAAACTTGTGTCACTTAAATGTATAGTCTCAAGGTGCATTCATTTACCAACAAATGACTCAAGTTTATCCCATTTTTAAAATGAGTAAGTTTGTCTTTCAGATAAAGCCAGATTGTGTAGTCCAGGCTGGCCTTGAACTCACTGTTGTAGCGTAGACTGGCCTCCAACTTGCAGCGATCCTCTTATCTCAGCCTTCTGAATGCTAGGAGTACAGGCATGTGCCATCACACCTGACCAGTTAAAGGTGCTTTTGAAATATATTAGCTTGATTCCGTTATAGTCTCAAATTGACTTCTAAATTTTGAAACTGTTAAAATTGAATTTAGATTATTTTGGCTCCTAATTATTTCAGGTACTCAGTTATATTTTAATAGATTCCTCCTGAAGGGGTCTAGGTGATGCACTCTGTAGTGTGTTTGTACATGTGTGTTAGATGCACTATGCTGCCAGCTGCTATAAGTTTGTTTTGCTTTGTTTTGTTTGGAGGAGGGTACTGGAGATTGAACTCTTAGGTGCTCTATCACACACAAACGGTGCCCAGCCCTTTATTTTTTATTCTGAGACAGGTTCTTGTTTTTTATTCTTGCCCAGCTGATCTTGAACTTACAGATCTGATGCTACTGCCTCAGCCTGCCAAGTAGCTGGGATTATAGGTGTGCACACAGCCTACATGAGGTTTTTGATTCTCATTTAGAATAGGATTGTTAACTATAAGCAGATTTTTATATTACTGCTTCATTAATGTAGCTAACATTGGAAAGCTGACTATATGTATTGCTAATGTTATTTGTAATCCATTACTTTAGAATCCTGTTCCTTAGGACAAAAGATCAATTACTATGAAATAAAAAAAAAAAAGTGTAGTTAATTCAGACAATAAGGTATTACTTAGTGTTACATTTATATTTGCTTAAAAATTTTATCCATATTTTCCATAGACATGGTTGGTTTCAAATGAAGAAACAACTGATAAGATATGTTATATAGCAATCAGGAATGCTGTAATATTTCTGAAAATTTAGAGGACTAAGAACCACTTAGGTTCTATATTCTGTTTCTTATTACGTCTAGATGTGAATGGTCATTTTCATTTTATTTAGGTGAAATTATAATGATTCCTTCACAATTGAATATAATGACATTCAGATTTAATTTTTAAAAATTAATGGAATTAGTTGTCACCCTAAAATGTTTTCATGTGCCCCTTAAATGCTTTAAGTTTTAAAATTATGGGCTGTTTGAAGAAATGGGCCTCGTGGCCCATACCTGGTAATCCCAGCATTTGCATGGCTAAGGCAAGAAGATCACTGTGAGTGTGCAACTAGTCTGGGCTACATAGTGAGTTCAAGTGCAGCTAGAATTACATACCAAGACCCTGCCTCAAAAACAAGCAGGGCCGGGGATTTAGCTCAGTGGTGTAAGTTCCTGCCTGGCAAGTGCAGGGTTGTGAGTTTGATCCCTGGTACCTAAAAAAAAAAAAAAAAAAAATTCTGGGCTGTTTGAAAAGTTGATGATTGCCATTATTTTGTGATGCTGTGGATTGAATCCAGGGTCTCAGGTATACAAGGCCAAGTCGTCTACCACTGAACTCTATATCCCCAGCTCTGAAAAGTTGATTTTTTGAAAAAATCCCTTTGAAGTCAGGCACAGTGCGCACTCCTGTAATCCCAGCTCTCAGGAGGCTGGGGCAAGAGGATCGTTGCAAGTTCAAGACCAACCTGGGATACAAAGTGAGCCCAAGGCCAGCCTGAACTGTGTAGTGAGACCCTGTCTCAAAGAAGACAAAAAAACAAAACAAAATCCCTTGACAGGCCCAAAAGTGAATGCTGTAAGAGTAGATGCATTCTTTAGGTCATTTATCAGATGTTGGTCTTGCTCCTTTTCCTGGTTATCTCCCAGCTAGACCAGTATCTCTTTAGGGCAACCTACAGGAGTAAAATTTATCTGATTTCACTAATTCATGGGCTTCTCAAATCTACTTTGTAAAACAGAGCCACTGAAAGTGGCCAACTAAGGAAACTCCTGGAGATCCTCAAGGCTCTAGATTTTGATCCCTTTCAAGCTGACCCACATCCTTTGCATTGTGTATCCTGTTACCAAACTTGGGTGATTTTATCAGCAGTGAGTTCATCATCAAGCAAATGAAGACTTCTTGAGAGTCTATTATTGGCATAATGCTTAATGAGATCTAGTGATGCAGAGAAGCTAAGAGTGCTAGGATAATTAATTTTCATTCATATTGCACATTTGTAGTTCATTTCGCCCTGCTTTGTCAGGCTTATGCTAATTTATATTTTGAATTTAGGAGTGTTTGAAATAAAGACAAACCACAAAGTTTGGATTCACGCTGCAGAAATAAATATTTTGGTGACCCAAGATAATAACAGTCAGGCAGGTGTAGTGGTGCATATCTGTAATCCCAGCACTTGGGAGACTGAGGCAGGATGATTGTGGTGAGTTCCAGGCCAGCCTGAACTACACAGTGCGATCCTGTCTCAAAAAACAAAATCAGGGGATTTAGCTCAGTGGTGTAAGCACCTGCCTGACAAACAAGGTCGTGAATTCGATCCCTGGTACAAGAAAAAGAATCCCTGTCTGAAAATACAAAAAACAAAACCAAACCAAGATAACAGTTATTATGCATTTAATACACTAATACCATCAGATAGAATTAGTAACAGAAGAATAGAAAGTAAATAAATTCACACAGAGCTTTGTAACTTCCCCTCAAGGGAAAAATGTATTTCTATAGCAGATATAGATGTTTCTTCATTTTTGCTTGGAGGAGCATACTGTTCATGCTCCTACCACTTGATGACTCAATGGGAAGGAAGAGAGGCAGTTTAAACCACAGGGCTATGAGGACGAAACTATATATGGTAACATCTATTTCTTAAACACAGCCTACTGCATACGATGAGAGAACCAAGTTATTAAGTCTTAAAATGATTGGCATGAGGGAGGAAGTATAAGGATTAAAATCATACCAAGTGAACAATCTAGAAAATAGTGGAGTTTTTTTTCGCATCATGATGTCAGTTCTTTTTAAATGCAGATATTTTTTGTGAGAAAAAATAGGTTGTATATTATCTTAATGAAAAATGGAATATTTAATTATATTTTTATAATAGTGCTTTCATATTTGAAATTATGTCTAGTAGTGAAGTTTCTGCTATTTTGGTAGACTATTTAATACCTTGTAGGAATACTAGACCTGAATTCTGAGTGTCTGCTTCTGGTAAACTACTATTTAGGGAGGGATAGAATAAATCATTTGTTAGCAAGTGATTGATATCTTCAATTTGAAAACCAAATTTTTTTCTTTTTTTTTTTTTTGTAAAGCAGCTACTAGATTTATACTTGCTAATATAGTATCAAATTTTAATTTTTGTCTTCTAAGGTATTGACACGTGTTTGCCACTTAAAATATACTGTACAGTTTTAAAAGGAACTACCTATCTGAACAGTTACACAGTAATCAGAAAACACTACTGTGATTGTTTCCCACTTAGCAGTGTTATGTTTCCGCTGTGTGCAAATGGCTCCCAGAGAGAGGGGAAGAATTTCACCCTTATCAGCCCCTCCATGCACCTGGGTTTGACTTATATACCACATTCCAGGTTGCTCCTTCTCCATTCAGCTTCCTTTATGAATTCTCATTTAATAAAATCATTTATTTACAGTTAATACTCAGAAAATCGCCCTTACAAATGTGTAGATTCTCGTTAGTCATTCTCTGATTTCCTTTGAGAACATTTATACCTAAATAAGTGAATGTTTTCTGTCTGAAGAATGAGTACTTTTAACCTTCCCTGTGTCCATATTTGTTCACTACTTTGAGGTTAAGCTTACGAATTTAGTGTCCTAGTGAGATGTGGTGTATTCCTGTAATCTCAGCTACTTGGGACGCTGAGGTAGGAGGATTGCAAATTTGAGGCCAGCCTGGGGCATCCTAGCAAGACTGTCTCAAACCAAAAATTGAAAAGAATGTAGCTCAGTAGTAGAGCACTTGGGTACCATGTGCAAGGCCCTGAGTTCAGTACTGCACACAAAAAAGAAATTAGTAGTCAAAAAGTATTTCTCAGCTGGGCATGGTGGCGCACGCCTTTAATTCCAGCACTCAATCCCAGCATTCGAGAGGCTGAGGTAGATGGAGTATTGTGGGTTCGAGGCCGGCTTGGGCTACAATGCGCGCGCAAGGACGGCCTGAGCTACGTAGTGTAACCCTGCCTCAAAAACCTAGGGCTGGGAGTTTGGCTCAGTGGCTTAAGCGCCTGTCTGGCAGGCGTGAGGCTGTGAGTTCGATCCTCGGTGCCACAAAAAAAAAAAAAAAAAAGTATTTGCCATCTATATTTGGGGGATATATGCATAAATTATTACTGACATTAGGCTCGTGAATGTGACTAATTCTATTTATACTGACATTTGGGTAAGGTTGGGGTAGAGAAGAGAATACTTTTCTCCTTCCACATCATTTCAGTTCATATCAAGTTAGCAGGATTTTGATTATTTCCTCTGTGGCAACTATTCCTCCAAGTCCTCCTAGGTCACACTGATTATTTGTGGAAAAATGAACTAGTGCCCTGAATTCTGTTAGGTATTTGTCTGGTTGGAAAGTATATTCTCATTTTTACTGTCAGCTACAATCATATGAGGATGTAGATATGAGCAAGCAGGTTATCTATTACATACACACCATATCACACTATCTTCCGCATTGTGAAGTAACCCATTAAGAACTGTATAGTATTACACTTTTAGAAATAGGTAACTGCAGCTGAAAAATGCCCTAGTTTTGATGGTCCTAGTGTGGTTAACTTCAGAAGTAGGCTTTTGGGGTATGGAGGAAAACATCTGAATAGTGTGTTTTACATAGATTCTAAAAATTAAACCAAAAGGACAGGAGTTAAGATGGCATTGGGAATAAGAAGTTTCTGGCAGATTTTTCATAAAAGCTCAAGTTGTGTAAATCATAATTGTAGCATTTAAAAAGCTCCGTTTGCAAAAGACAAGTAAATTCTGGGTAGCAGAATGTTCTAGGCTATTTATAACTAAATGTGGTTCATCAGTATCATCTCCAACAACGTTGCTGTAGAGATATGTGAAGATTTTTATATTTTGGAGGGTTAGTCAAAAGTCACTGAGGTTTGGGCCAGGGATTTACCTCAGCAGTGTAAGCACCTGCCTGGCAAGCTCAAGGTTGTGAGTTCAATCCCTGGTACCAAAAAAAAAAAAAAAAAAAAAGGGAAAAAAGGTCACTGAGGTTTAGATGCTGCTAAATTTTGCCACATTAAACAAAATAGTTCCTTGTACATACTAGTTCCTGTCCAGGGGTGCATTAATATTTTCTGTCCTCTTTTGTTTATTAGTATTGTGTGGCACATCCAGGCACTAGTTTTCATCCTGATTCTTCTGTGGTGCCTGATTCTTTTATGGAGTCATAAAACAGTACTTGTTCTTATGTTGAATGTATAGTCATTACTTAATATCTGAAGGGGTCCTTTTCATTTTTTTAGTGCGTTTTACCTCCTTTTCTTTTCTTTTCTTTTTTTTTTTTTTTTTTTTTTTTTTTTTTTTTTTTTTTTTTTTTTTTTTTTTTTTTTTTTTTTTTTTGAGACAGGATCTTGCTGTGTAGTTTAGACTGGCCTTGAATTCACTATGTAGTCTAGGCTGGCCTCGAATTTTTGGCATTCCTCCCAAGAGGGTTCAGCCTCCCAAGAGCTAGGATTACATCGGTGTGCCACCACACCTAGCAGATTGGTTCTGAGACACACACCCTCCAAGTGCACACACACACACTGTGCTCAAGACGCTTTCTTTTTTTTTTCTTTTCTTTTTTTTTTTTTTTTTTTGCAGCACCGGGGATTTAGCTCACAGGCGCTTAAGCCACTGAGTCAAACTCCCAGCCCTGGTTTTTTGAGGCAGGGTTGCAGTATGTAGCTCAGGCCATCCTTGTGCTCGGGTTGTAGCCCAAGCCGGGCCTGGAACTCACAACACTCCGCCTACCTCAGCCTCCCGAGCGCTGGGATTAAAGGCGTACGCCACCATGCCTGGCTTCAAGACCCTTTCTTAATAAGTGAGCAGCAAAACTTTTAATGTTGAATATGTACCTTCCGTGTGCCAGACACCATTCTAGGTACTGGAGAATCTTCAGTAAACACTAAATTGTTAAAGAGGTAGAGACTTTAATTAATGCAGCTTCCTTCTCTCACCCTAAAATTTGTAATTGTCCTTTTTGTTCTTAAAATATATTATTGTTACAGAATTTATTTATTTATTTATTATTTTTTTGGTACTGGGGATCGAACTCACAACCTTGTGCCACTGAGCTAAATCCCTGACCCTATTTTTTGAGACAGGGTCTCACTGTGCAGTTCAGGCTGGCTTTGAACTTGCAACAGTCCTCCTGCCTCAGCCTCCCAAGTGCTGGGATTACAGGCGTGGACTACCACTCCTGGCTGTTACAGAATTTATTTTTTTTTTTTTTCGACTCCAGGGATTGAACTCACAACCTCGCGTCTGTCAGACAGGTGCTTAAGCCACTGAGCCAAACTCCCGGCCCTAGTTTTTTGAGGCAGGGTCATACTGTGTAGCTCAGGTCGGCCTTATGCTGGCCTTGTAGCCCAGGCCAGCCTCGAACTCACAATGCTCCCCCTACCTCAGCCTCCCGAGTGGTGGGATTAAAGGCATGTGCCACCACGCCCGGCTTGTTACAGAAATTTTAAATCCTAGGTTCCTATAAAAATTTTGCTGTGGTTGCTAAATCTCATAGAATGCTAGGGTTTTTGTTTTTGTCTTTGTTTTTTACATACATATAAAATGGAAGTATTATTAGAATCTGTGATGTACGTTTCTTAGAAGTACATTATATAAATATGAAATCTAACTATAAAAATGTTAATAGCCCAAAACACCTAATCTTTATTTTCATGCAATGGTAGTCTTGATGCCATTTGGCTTTCCCATTTCAGAAAGTGAGTTTAAGTAAATGAGCTGCTCACAACATAAAGCCTACTTTAGAGTTAAGATTTAATACTGTTCATGTCCTAATTTTTTCCCCCCAGTACTGGGGCTGGAGCACAGGGCCTTTGTATTGAACTATATCCCCAGCCATTTTGTATTTCTTTATTTTGAGACAGGGTTTCAGTAAGTTGCTAAGTTGAGCAGGCTGGGCTCAAACTTGTGATTTTCCTGTCTTATTGTCTCAGAGTCTTGGGATTACAGGTATACGCTGTTACCCCAAGTTCATTAAAAACAACAACAACTAAGCATTTGCTGAGTGAACCTGTCCATAGCCCGGATACAGCTTGAATGACTGTGCACACCCAGACCTCTTGTAGACGTCAGGCTCCGGCACGAGGTGCCAGCTCTGTCGCCTACTGTCATGGACCTTTCCCCTTGCTGGGGTTATGTGGGCACCAATAAGCAGTTAAGTGGTGAAAAAAAACATGAACTCCAGAGCTAGTACTTTGAAAGAAATAAAAGAAGATTGTGTCAGAAACAGAGTGGGTAGTTACTTGGGGTGGTCTGAAAGCCCTGTAAGTTTAAAATATGTCATTGTAAAGTGGTATTTGTCATATGCTGTTTTTTAAATAAATGTAGTAAGTACTTTGACAGTGACCCACTTTTATTTTTTCCTTCCAGTTTGTGAAGTGTGGATATGCAGGCTCTAACTTTCCAGAACACATCTTCCCAGCTTTGGTTGGCAGACCTATTATCAGATCAACCACCAAAGTGGGAAACATTGAGATCAAGGTAATATTTTATTTATCATTAAAATGACTATTAAGACGTGTGAAATGTTTTTTGAATTAAGTAGTTTTAAAAGATGATGCCATGAAAAGCAAAGGGGGGGTAAAAGTTCTCATTTTTAATTTATATTAACACCTGAACAAGGTTGAAGAAATTAAAGTTAGTATCTTTTTATTTTATTTTTGTATTTCTTAATGCCATTACTACGTGGAGTATAATTTTTTTTACATTGAATTGATGTAAAACACTGAATTAGTACTTAAAGTTCCATTACATATTTTAATTTGTAGAAGAAGTCAGTCTGGTAATTTTATTCTCTCATTTTGATATGTTTGTCATTATATCTTAGTGTCGCTTTGGAACCTGAGATGTATTTCACCCATGTTTTCATGGCCTGACCCTCTTATTTTTTTATGTAGCTAGTCAGGAAAACACAGAATGTAAATCTCACTGGTTCCTCTTTTCACTAATATAATAACTGATTTCCATAATGTGCTGAAACAAGCTATGCAAATCTTTATTTGGCCTTGCAGTATTCATCTTAGAAAGGAGAGGAGAGAGAGAGAGAGTTATCATTGCCTGCTTGCTGTATTTAGCATGAGGAAACTCTACATTGTGAATGATAGATTTTTCTCTGACTGGATTAGAAATCTGTTGGGAGTTATTTTAGAATAAAGAAATAGAACACGCAAAAGAACAGTGGTCACCAGTTGAGTTTAAATTTTTCAGGTGGCCTTCAGATCAAATTATACAGAAAGTGGTAGAATGTAGGGGGCTTTCAGTGAATTCTCTGTGAACAAGCTAGCATTGTTGGTTCTATCGGAGAGTCTTTGACAAGACTTCAGTGAACTGTTAGATGAAGAGTTACTCGTATTGTACCTCTTTGGGACGTTCACTTGAGATACCAAGGAAAGTAGTAGTAATAGATGGGAGAGATTTACTGTTAGGTCTCTGCTGTTGAGACTAAAGAATTGAGTTGCACAGTAAACAAAAATGCAAACTGAAACTCAGATTCTCAATGTTAATTTTTTAAAGATTGTAAGTAGTGAATTCTGGCATCTTTAAATTATAAAAGCAAAAATGATACATTCAATATAAGACTTTTCAAAATGAAGGATCTTTTCTTTCGGGACATTTATGGAATTCTTTATACTTTTTTGTGAAACACCTTCCATTAAATTAATTCTATTTTAAAGTGAATTTCAGCTTGAAATTTAGCTAATAATAGTGATAAGGGCACATTATTATTTGCGGGTAATATTTTTTACTTAGTGTCTGGCTTTTTGATACCCTTCATGGACAAAAAATAATTTTGAGTGATAAAAGTATATCATGCAGAGCAATTTTCATTCTCCAACATAGGCACAAATAATTATATATCTCTTCATGCCCACTTTCTTGCTTTTTAAGGTCAAGTGCTATTATAAGCCTATTGGTATTCTAATAAAGTATTTTGCCAAAGAATTCCCTAATAGTATTGCTAATACATTTTGTTATTCTGTGTTCTATTAGCTCAGTTCTTTTCACTGTGCTCAGTCTTTTAAGTCTTTCAAGTTAAATTGTTTTTCCAGTAGAAGATAGTAAAAGAGAGACCCCTATCAATTTTAACTTGAGTACTAGTGCTTGGACAAACAACCCTGAACTAACTCTCTACCTACTCAGACTTTTGCTGTTATTGTTTTATTTTTCTTAAAGTTCTGAAATTCAGTAATGAATTAAAGAAACTTGAGTTTTGGGAATTTCTGTGCTTAGTGGATTGACTTGTATTTGTGTGTCTTGTTAGCTAAAATGTGATGGTAGACTAAAAATATGGAAATTTAAATCATTTATTTAGTTATTTTTCATACAGGATTAATAACTGTCCATGTTAATTGGCCCTAATTATTAACTCCATAAAATATAGTAGTACTACATCTGACCTCAACCTAATTTGTCTCTGTTGCTTGTATGTTTAAACATTTCAGTGAGGATTTATTTAGGCCTTTTCTGACTCTTACTTCTACCTTCTCTTTCTTCACCTTTCTTGACCCGTTGAAGTAGAATAACAAAAAGATGGTAAGTGAGGTTACACACATGCTCTCTGTTTGTTTTCCACTTTTGCTTGGTGGGACAGTAGTTGTTGTTTTGTGTCCCTTTAGATTTGGGGAGGGGGGCGATGCCATATTTTTACTTTAAGTACTTTAATTTTTAACCTTTTTCATTGCTTCTATTTGGTAGCAACTAATTAAGTCTTATACTTTCCTGATTGCATACAATGGACCAAATAAAAACTAATTACTAACATAGTTTTGAATTGTTTTCCTTGTTTTTCCTGTAGATGAATGTTATAATTAAAATGGAATGTGGTGTGCATAATATTAGAAACCAAGTAGCCTTATGTGTGATCCAAAAAAATTGGAGTGAAGTTATGTTTCAATAAATTGACTTTATTGATAATGCTAAATTAAACATTGCCTGTCATGCCTTATTTATATATTTGCATCCATTATGGAACCATATATACAGTTATTAAATGAAGTAAATTTTAATATATAGATGAACTGTAAATGGGAAAAGAGAAAAGAATGACTTATTTCTGTGTCCTCCTTAGCAGTGAGTAGATTGGACAGTATTTTCTGAGGATAAATAAGAAAAAAGTAAATCACCTGTAACGCTTTCCCACAAACAATAGAAATCACCCCCAAAATAAATACTATTGTGAGGTGCCTTTTTCTTTTCAACTAGACGAGCCTATCCACACACTTGACTCTTTCATTACATTTTTCTGAATTGTGTCTATAGTAGATATTTTCAAGTTTGTTTAATAGCATTTGTAAGCAGTTTGACACACAAATTAAGCCTTTCTAAAGATATGATCTATTTTAACTACTAATGCCCATTTTGTGAAGTTTTAGTTTGAATAAACAGAAATATCTAAACAGAAATTTCTGTATTTTTCTTATGGGAATGATCATGAATTTGTCTTAAAACCTTGAAGAGATTTTTAAAAGCCTGTACTTATAAAGAACAGTGCAGTCTTAATTTAACAGGTTTTTTTGTTTGTTTGTTTTTTAAAGGGAATTGCTTTTTAGGGATGTAATTGTGGTTTTAAATTTGTATTTATTTTCTAATTTGAAGTGACATTGTTCATAGTGGTTCTTGGCAAATATAATCTATGTTGCCTGCTTTTAGTAAAACATAAATGCCTGACAAACAATGTCTCAGATGGTTACTGTGGGGTTTTTTTGTTTGTTTGTTTTTTGTTTTTTGGGTTTTTTTGGTCTTTTTTTTTTTTTTTTTTTTTTTTTTTTTTTTTTTTTTTTTTTTTTTTTTTTTTTTTTTTTTTTTTTTTTTTTTTTTTTTTTTTTTTTTTTTGCGGCACCGGAGATTGAACTCACAACCTCGCGCCTGCCAGGGCAGGTGCTTAAGGCACTGAGCCAAACTCCCGGCTTTTTTTGGTCTTTTTGAGACAGGGTCTGTATGCAGTTTAAGCTGGCCTTGTGCTCACTTTCCAGGCTGGTCTCAAACTTGCAGCAATCCTCCTGCTTCTTTTTTTTGTTTTGTTTTGTGTTTTTTTGTTTTGTTTTGTTTTTTTGATTAATAGGTGATTTTTCATTCTTTCAAATAATAGGTTGAAGTCCAGCAGTGGAGTAGATAGCACTAAGTCTGAATCTGATCATTTGTAACTTGGTTCTGAGGGATGAGGACAATTTACATAACATTCTGAGTGTCTTATACTTTGGAAAATTGAAGGGCCTTAGGGAATATTATTCTAGAATTACAGAGAATTTTGTATTTTTAAATAAAAAGAAGTTAGCTACAGAAATTTTTTAATTGGTTAGCTTGAATGTCTAGCAAAGAAATTTGGCGCTTTTCAAATAAGTTGGTACTTCTTCCATTTTAAATGTCCTTTCTGTGCGGAAGGAGCTAAGAATACCCAAAGCCAGATGCTCTTTCCGTTAATCCTTTAGAGTACTGTGTGGCTTTTTTTTTGTGTTGGCATTGGGTCAGACATTTGTAAGCTTGTTTTCTTGCATGAGATAAAAACTATCCTGTTGAAATAAGATTAGATTTATTTTAAACCGGTTTAAATAATACTAGTTTTATAAACCAATTAATTACCTTGTAAAACACAAAAAAAGATATGTTCATTGTAGGGGAAAGTAAATGACAAAATAGTGTATTAAATTAGATTTGTTAATAACCAGAAGTTGTACAGATTTTTCCTTTAATATTTTATTAAGCAGTGTTTAAAATATATACCTATCACCTAGATTCTGACGTTAACATATAATACTGATTTATCACATACTGTCTATCATCCCATGAAACCATTTTGGGTTTTTGTTTGTTTGCTTTTTAATGTACAGTATTTTAAAGTACCAGTATACTTCTCCCTAAATACTTCAACGTATGCATGCCTTCACAGATTCAGATTTTTAATTCTGTGTTTTCTTCCCCTAAGGATTCTCAGTAGTTAGAAGTTAAGAAATTTGGGTATTAAGTTATGGGAAAATAAACTTCATTGTAGCTGAAAGTTTTAATGAACATTTCTAGTTTGCTTTCACTTTATTTTTCCTTGTGGTACTGCTTTCAGTAGATTTTCCAGAAATCTGTTTTTTAATAGATACTTCATCCTTTTACCTGATTTTTTTTTTTAAGTTTAAAACTCATATTGCAAATCTCCATTTTAAGTCATCTCATGTTAATTTGCTTCTTCTTTATTGCCCCATAATTTCAACTTGATATTATAGCAAGTAATATCTATCTACTTCTGATATTTTAAAAATTGAGAGCTGGAGATGTGGCTCACCGGTAGAGTTCTTGCCTTGCATGCACAAGTCCCTGGGTTCAGTCCCCAGCACCACCAAAAAAAAAAAAAAATTAAAAATTGAGTTTGTCAGCACATAAAGAAGTTAATATTATTTAGTGTCTTGTCTCTGCTTTCTAAAATAAGTGTAAATTCTAGGAATTATTAGTCTTTTACATACAAAACTTGATTTTTCAAATGTAAGACATCTTAAGCATGATTTCATTGGAGATAATAGTTGAGTATTATGCTTCCTATGTGGTAGTATAGATTTCCAGTATTATACTTTAAGATTGAAAACTTTGCCTGTAACATAATTCCAGAGAATGAACTGTTTCCTTATTATTACTTACTTTTGTATCACTCCAAATTTTCATTCGTCTTGGTGAGGTATACAGGGTAGTCAAAAATACAGTGCACATTTACTTTTTTAAAAATTATGATAAAAGACATATTGCTAGTAATTCCTCTCAAAATACTCCCACATGATTCAAATGTACTTCTCCTATTGTTCCTGGCAAAGTGTCTTTTACTGTAAAAAGTTTTAAAATTTAAACGTTCTGCTATTTTTTGGTCATTCCTTGTATGTAGAAATTTAAACTTTACTTCAGACATGTAGATAGAAATCTGAAATCTATGTTAACTGGTACATAAATGTATTATTGTAGAGTAATAAAAAGTCACTTGCTTTTTTGCTTCTTTTATTGTTTCATAGTACTTACATATATCATTTTAATATTTAGTTCAAAGAAATGTACTGGATGAATCAAGCATTTTTCTACAAGATTTTTTCCCTGATGTACTATTTCACATATCACAGGACTTATTTTTTGAACATTTGAGCAAAAGAAACAGATGAAACCTCATAAAAAAAACTTCCAAAATATGAAAATGTGGGGTTTATTTGTGCTATTGCTCTTCTTTTGGGAACATATGTATTAAAGGTAAGGTCCATTTATTGATTTAAACCACATAGTACATAAAAATTGATTATCTATGATTAAACGTCCCAAGACATTTTTCTTGCAAGAAAAGATTTTTACATTGTAGAATAAAAAACTTCTTATGTGAAAGTACCAGAAGGATTAAAATTAGTTATTCTCAGAGTTTCTGAAATACCATGAGAATATAATTTTCTGAAACTCCTTTATGTAAAAATTTGGCTTGTCTAAAGCTTTGATATTATAATTTTCTAGGATCTTATGGTTGGTGATGAGGCCAGTGAATTACGCTCAATGTTAGAAGTTAACTACCCTATGGAAAATGGCATAGTACGAAATTGGGATGACATGAAACACCTGTGGGACTATACATTTGGACCAGAGAAACTCAACATAGATACCAGAAATTGCAAAATCTTACTTACCGAACCTCCTATGAACCCAACGAAAAACAGAGAGAAGATTGTAGAGGTAAGTTTTAAGAGGTGTGTATATGTATAGTTCTGTGATGTTATGTTAAATCAAAACTTTGTTTTTCTTATTGTTGTTGGTTATGGATTAAAGAAATAAAAATAAATTACTTATTTTGCATTTGCTAGAGGTCAAGCATCTGTAATCTGAAACCTAAAACATTTTGAGCATTGGCATGATGCTTAAGAAGTTTTAGATTCTGGAGCATTTTAGATTTTGGATTTTTAGATTATGGGTGCTCAGCCAGTGAAGTCTATACAAATATTACAAAATCATGCATGCCTTTTAATTATAGTACTTGGGAGGCTGAGGCAGGAGGGTCATGAATTCAAGGCCAACATGGGATACATAGCGTGTTCAAGGCCAGCCTGGACTCTCAAAAAGAAAGACACTCAAAAAGAAAAAAGAGAAACATTAACTATATGGTTTTATATATAAGAAAAAGATCAGGAAAAAAGTGTGAGGTTGGAGATAGAAACTTCAGTCTTCAGGATAGATGATGATACTGTTCACCAGAAACATGAGAGTAGACAGGACTGAAAAGGCAAAGGACTGCAGAGAACTGGGGGGAACCAGCAGGAGGAGATTGCAAAACCTGATGAAGTAAGCACTTGCAGAGGAAGTAGAGAGCAAGAGATTGCAAGCCTCATAGTTTAGATAATTTTTCAAGGCTTTCCTTTTGTTATGTGTAGCATAAGGTAGAAAGTTTGGATAATTAGCTTTCTAATTAATTTGCACGTAAATATTTTGTTTTATGCTTATGAACATTTTTAGATGTTGATGGAAGTTACAAAAGGGTGAGAAGAAGCACTATTAGACAATATTTTTAAAGTCTCAGTTGAAACTCAGATTTTTCTGGTTTTGGCTTTTTGATTTTTTGTTTGTTTTGTTTTGTTTTTGTTTGTTTGTGACTGCTTTTCACTGTATTGCCCAGGCTGACTTCGTGACCTTTCTGCTTTAACCTCCCTACTTCCTGGGTCTACAGGTGTATGCCACTGCACCCACCTGAAATTTAATATTTGTATTAAGTTTTTGGGAATTTTGAAGTCATGCTTTTAGTTACAGAATCAGTACAATTGCTTATGGATCGTATTTTAATACTTATTTGCTTGTGAATACAAATTTGGCAATTACTAATAATGTCCTACTTTAATTTCATCCAGAAAGTTGTTTTAGTAGTACAAATACTTTAATGAATGGTCTTAAATAAAATCAAATTCTAACAGATTTAGCCAGGAATAGTGTTGTGTATGGCTGTAATCCAGCACATGGGAGGCTGAGGGAGAAGGATCACTGCAAGTTCAAGGCCAACCTGGGCTGCATAGTGAGTTCAAGGCCAGTCTGAGCAGACTCTGTCTCCAAAAAAAGAAAAGAAAAATTGTAACAGACTTTTCAAGGTAATGCATATATAGCAGTTCATCCCCATGAGGGGAAATTTATTAATGATAATAGGATAGAATATTAGTTGAATGTCCAGTTGTTAATTGACAGATTTGTATTTCAGAATTATAAAATCTAAATTCCATATAATTCTTGCGATCAATAATAAAAGTTCTAAATATCTGGATATTTGGAGTGACAGGCAGCCCTACCAGTCAGGGCTGTGTAGGGCTATGCAGGATGTTCCCACCCAGCCCAGGTGTAGAGGCTGGGTGGAGGTGTGTGCCCAGCGAGTGCACCAGGACCCCTCCCTCAGTGGGAGCTCAGTGAGGTCAGCCTTGGCTTAGGGTGGGGGGACTTGGAAGCTAAGGACTGTTATATATGCCAGCTTTTGAACTGCTTTCATATTTGTTTATATCTTCTCTCTCTCTCTCTCTCTCTTTTTTTTTTTTTTTTGTAGTGCTGGGAATTAAACCCAGGGCCTCTCAGACTTTACCACTGAGCCACATCCCCAGCTCTGCATCTTTCAGTGTTTGTTTGTATTTTATCTAGTGGAAATAGAGCTACACTTATAGTCCAGGTTGAGGGAGAGCAGTGGGAGGCAGGCAGTTACTGCAGGGTTTGTTTTGTTTGTGGTACTGGGGACCGAAACCAGGGCCCCTCTATGTCTAAGCTACGTTCCCAGAGACTTGCTGAGTTCACCAGGCTGGCTTCTAACTTGCAGTCAGCCACTGTGCCTGGCTACAGTTTGGTTTTGAAAGATATTTAGCCTGACATGGTGGCACATGCCTGCAATCCCAGCACTCTGGGATGCTGAGGCAAGAGCATCGTGGGAGCCCTGGGCTCAACACCCAGGCGCCACACGCCCCCCCCCCCCCCCCCCCACAAAAAAAAAGAAGAAAGGAGGGAGGGAAGGCAATCTTTGCTTTGTAGTACTTACAAACGCTTGGAGGCTCAATATGTGTCCAAAAATGTGCACTCAGAGTTAGATCTCTGTGACATCAGGTCTTTGTAGAAGAGATGTTAATTAGAATGGCGGGTGCTTTTAGGTCTCTGATTCTATTTTTGTCAATGAGTCCACTCTCTGAGATTGAAGGAAGCATATAAATTTGAATCATATAACTTTCTAAATGCCATTTCTTTTCTTCTCTGAATTTTCAGGTAATGTTTGAAACTTACCAGTTTTCTGGTGTGTATGTAGCCATCCAGGCAGTTCTGACTTTGTATGCTCAAGGTGGGTGAAGCTTAACTATTTAAAAAATTAAGTATATTTTATGCCAGAGAAATTTGATTTTTTTTTTCAGATCCCAGGAATGCACAGTATATATGTATTTGTATGTATGTATGTATTTTTTGGGACAGAGTCTTGCTATGTAGTCCAGGATGACCTTGAACTCACTGTATAGCACAAGCTGGCCTCAAACTTGTGGCAGTCCCTGCTTCAGCCTCCTAAGTGCTGGGATTACAGGCTTGCACCTCCACACCTGGCCACAAGCGGAATATTTATATACCACATTTGGAAACATTTTCAGAATTTCTATCATTTGTCATACATCATGTACATTTTTACTTGCTTTATAAGGTAAATTCATTAGGCTCTTACAAGATAAAAGAGATATGAGTCTTTTTTGGTTTTTTTTTGTTTGTTTGTTTTTTTGAGACAGTGTTTCGCTTTGTAGTACAGGCTGACCTTGAACTTGTAGTGAACTACCTGGTTCAGCCTCCTGAGTGCTAGGATCACAGGCGTGTGCCACCATGCCTGGTGCCATGCATCTTTTTAAAATACAGGCTATTCCCTCTTTTAAGATACTTAGTTTTTTATCCAGTAGGGAATAAACAAGGAATTTGTCTTCAGAATTGGCTTCAGTTAAAAAAAGATCCCAAAAGATTAGCATAAAATCACGCTTGTCAAATACATAATAGATTAAGTAAAAGAGAGAAGGTAGACATTTGGGAGTGCATTCCTAGTTTTTGAGGGGAACACCGCATTCTCTTGGTGTTGCCATTAGCAGCTGCCTCCTTGTCTACTGGGAATAAGATATTGGCCATGAGGGGGAAGAATTCTTTGTGTTTTGATAAGCTAATAAGTTCACCAGAAACTTACTGAGAATTTATGGGGCTGGCAAATATGTACCATGGAGTCTTTTAGGAATTTCAAGTGTAAAGATGCTCTCCAGGAACCTCCATGAAAAAGAAAGATTCCAAAACATAATTCAATTTAGCATGTCATAGAATCTTTTCAAAGATGATAATGCCTAAACACACTAAGTCTTACATCTTAGTGTGTTTAGGACAAATACGAAGTTTTGTTTGTTTGTTTTTCTTTGGTTGGTTCTTTTATAACTTCAAGAACTTAATTTTATGGTGTGCTATCTGATTCTACATATATATTAGTGTAAAAATCCTCAAAATACATAGTGGGTTTAAAAAATATCTTTACTTCTACATATAGATACTTAGAAAATACTTGAGGAATGTTTTATTTTGTTTTAAGAGTCTTGCTATGTAGTCCAGGCTGGCTTTGAATTCACTGTATAGCATAGGCTGGCATCAAACTCAGCAGTGATCCTCTGGCTTCAGCCTCCCAAGCACTGGGATTACAGGCTGGGAATTAAATTTTTAAAGAAATTTATTCATCCCCCAAATGGGGCTTGCATTCTGTTTTGTACAAAGGATAGAACAGTAAGGTAAAATCTCTTTCCCCTTAAAGTGATCATAGTCCAGCCAGGCAGGGTAGCGCACACCTGTAACCCCAGTTACTTTTGGGAGGCTTAAGTAGGAGAATTGTGAGTTTGAGGCAAGTTTGGACTACCCAGTCAGATACTGTCTCTGAAAAGAAAAAATGAAAAGGGCTGAGATATAGTTCAATGGTAGAGGACTTGGCTTAGTGTGTGAAGGCTGTGGGCTCAACCCCTAGTCCTGCAAAAAAGAAAAAGAAAAAAAAAAGAGACGGTTGTCCAGCTGTAATTTTTCTTTTGAAGAAAGCAGCAGAACTCAGTTATTTTAGAAGGTGGGAGGAAGTGCTTATACCTTTCGCATCTAGGTAAGTGTATCTCATTTTTTTAAAGCTTTCAGGGTTTTTTTTTTCCATACTGGGGATTGAAACCTGTGAGTACTGACTACATCCCCAGTCCTTTGTTATTATTCGACAGAGTCTCAGTAAGTTGTCCAAACTGGTCATGAACTTGTGATCTTCCTTCCTCCACCTCCCAAGTAGCTGCAGTTTGATATGTGACCACCATGCCTGGCTTCAGAATTTATTTTATACAAAATACTTAGGAAAAATAACATATTTAAAATTTTAAAAAAATATTTATTTGTTTTGAGGCAGGGTCTCGCTCTGTAGTTCAGACTGATCTTGAACTCACTGTGTAGCCTAGGCTGACCTCGATCTCACAGTGATCATCCTGCGTCAGCCTCCCAAGTGGTAGGGATTACAGATGTGTGCCGCCATGCTGACCAACAGTGGTTTTTAGCAGTCTGGGGCATACAGAATTGAAGAGGGAATAGATGGAATTGGGGAAAGTGGGCTAGAGGTTATCATAGTTAGAGAAATTAGAAATGAAAAAGTAAGAATACCATTAAGCCCCCCAAAAATCAGTAGGATAAAAATGGAAGGAAAACTCGGGCGTGGTGGCGCACACCTTTAATCCCAGCACTCGTGAGGCTGAGGCAGGAGGATGGTTGTGAGTTCAAGACCAGCCTGGGCTACAAAGTGAATTCAAGGCCAGCCTGAACTGCATAGTGAGAACCTGTCTCAAAAATAGGGCTGGGAATTTAGCTCAGTGGCGTACGCGCCCTACCTGGTAGGTGTGAGGTTGTGAGTTGGATCCCCAGTACCAAAAGAAAAAAAAGTAGAAGGAAAAGGCATGGCCCTAGAAGTGAATCAAATGTGTTCAGAGAAAAAGGCAGCATATGGCCTAGTAAGAGAGGTAAAAAAATAAGGGGAGTTGGATAAGAAGAGGTATTTGGGAAATGAAATGGAAATTTTTACTTTAGTTGGTGAAACTGAGAATTGTTTTGTTTTGTTTTGTGGGTTTTTTTTTTTTTTTTCTTTTGTCTGTCTTTGAAACAGGGTTTCACCGTGCAGTTCAGGCTGGCCTTGAACTCACTTCATAGCCCAGGCTGGCCTTGAACTCAAAGCAGTCCTCCTGCCTCAGCCTCCGGAGTGCTGGGATTACAGGCATGTGCCACTACGCCTGGCCCATTTTTAAAATAATTGTAATACAGATTCCTCATTTTTATTGCAGTGGACGTGAAAAATTATATCAATTAAAATAGAGATCTGAATAAATTTTTATTTATTTATTTATTTATTTTTGTGGCACCAGGGATCGAACTCACAACCTTGTGCCTACCAGACAGGTGCTTAAGCTACTGAGCCAAACTCCTGGTCCTAGGGTTTTTTTTTGGTTTTTTTTTTTTTTTTTTTTTTTTTTTTTTTT
>RJWM01014121.1:0-51396 GCA_004363535.1 Dasyprocta punctata | reverse complement strand
TCTCTCTCTCTCTCCCCCCCCCTCCCGCCAGCGCGGCTTGTGGCTTGCAGCTTGCAGCCACCATGAACAGCAGGACCACCATGCCATGCTGCCTTGGAACCAACTAATGGACTGAAACTCCCGAGAAACTGTAAGAATAAACCTTTCCTTCCCTAATTTTGGGCGTCAGGTATTTTGTCTTGGCAACAAGTAAAAAGTAACCAAGACATATGTATAGTACTTTATAGCAGAAATCAAACATCAAACCAAGAGTTTTGTACAAACTTCTTATTTAATTGGCAGAAAACTCTATGAAGTTTATGTTTTTTTGTTTTGTTTTGTCTTGTTTTGTTTGCGGCATCACAGATCAAACTTACAACCTTGTGCCTGACAGACAGGCATTTAAGCCACTGAGCCAAACTGCCGGCTCTGGTTTTTTGAGACAGGGTCGCACTACATAGCTCAGGCCGGCCTTGTGCTTGCATTGTAGCCCAAGCCGGCCTTGAACTCACAACGCTCCTCCTACCTCAGCCTCCAGAGTACTGGGGAAACTTTATGTTATTATTATTGCAATTTTACACATGAAGAAACGGATCACTTAGAAGACTGACTAGATCATATTGCTCAAAGGCATTGAGATCTAAATTGTTAAGTAATAAAAGTGTTTGATGAGGAAATTTGAGATACTACATTTTATATCAATTATAGTATGTAAAGTATGGTAAGAAAAAAAAAACAGAAAAGGGATAATCAGAAAACCCAAGTAAGATTAAGCCAGATCTTTGCCAGGGACTTAAAGTGAATGTGTGGATTTCAGCAGAAGACAATAGTAAGAGTTTTAGGAAATGTAAACAATGGTAAACATTTAGATGAAACATAAATGTATGAAAAGACTTTATTAAATGTATCACAAAATATTGAAAACATGTACTAACACAAGTAAAATTTAAAATGCAACATATCAATACAAGTCATATTAAGGGATAAATAAACATCATTGTGTTTTTTTATTCATCAGTAAGTGGACATTTGGATTATTTCTACTTTTTGCTGTTATGAAGAATACCACCATGGACATCTGTTTACAAATTTTGAGGACTTATGTTTTCATTTCTCTTTGGTGGAATCTTAGGAGTGTATTTGCTTGGGTATATGCTAAGTTTATATTTAACATTTAACATACTGCTAAACTTCTTTCCAAAAAGTGGAAGCCAGCAGTGCCTCAGAATCCCTATTGTCATTTAATTTTAATTTAACTTTTATTTCTCTAATGAAAACACTTGGAAATATTTTCTTTTTGGCATTGTTATGGCTTGTATCTAGATGCCCCCCAAAACCTAATGTGCTCATAGGTGGGGCTTTTAAGAGATGGCTGAATCATGATTGTGTGAAACTGGATTAGTATGTGTGACATTGGGATAAAGGGTATGTGATAACAATATTTGTTTAGCATAGTTTGGGTTCCAGATAATGGAAGAATCATTCTGGGTGGCTTGTAGCTTGAGTGGGATAAAAGGGAAAGGGAGGCTTTGCTGCTTCTCTGATTTCTGTTTGCTTTGCCATGAATTATTTCTCCTCTGAATGCCCCTCTGCCATGCCATCCTGCCTTGGAGATAGTCAACTATGAACTGAAACTTCTACAAAGTATGAGATGAAATAAACATTTTCTCCTTTAACTTATGGGTGTTGGACATTGTATCTCAGTGGTGTAAAAAGTAACTAAGACAGGTATGTGTATAGTCCTTCTTGTATGTATGTACTGGTTTCTCATTGTGGCTTTAAGTTTTATTTCTCTAATGAGTAATATCAAAAAGCATATATTCATCTGCCTGCTGGATATTAGTGTATCTGTGGTGAAATACCTGTACAAATGTTTGTCCAGTTTTTAATTGTCTTATTATTAAATTATGAGTATAGATAACTGAATATGTGTTTTTATCAAACATATGATCAGCAAATATTTTCTTCCAACCTGTAACTTGTTTTTTAATTTTCTAAATACTGTGTTTTGTAGCACAAAATCTTGAGGATTTTAAAATCTGAGCTCTCAATTTTATCTTTTATGGATTGTGCTTTTGGTTTGGTATTGTATCTAAGAACTCTGCCAAATTTAAGGTCATAAAACAATTTCCTATGTTTTCTTATAGAAGTTTAATAGTAGGGCTGGGGAGTTTGGCTCAGTGGCTTAAGCGCCTGCCCTGGCAAGCGCAAGGTTGTGAGTTCAATCCCCAGTGCCGCAAAAAAAAAAAAAAAAAAAAAGAAGTTTAATAGTTTCAGTTGTGCAATGAATCCTATGTTTTTGTAAAATAAAACTTAAACATTTTAATATGTGAAGTTTTTAATTGATTATTTTGCAAGTGGGCATTCAATTATGCCAGCAAAATGTTTTAAAAGATTATGATTTTCCTAGTCAATTATCTGGATAATTTTGTCAAAAATGAATTTACCTTAAGTTTGAAAGTTGGTATCTGAATTTTTAGTTGTATTCCAATTGCTTGTTCTATACCAGTATGACACAGTCTTCATTACTGTAGATTTGTAATGCATTTGAAATTTGGGAGCTTAAATTCTCCAACTTCGTTTGTTTTTTTTCAGTATTATGTTGGATCTTCAGGGACCCTTGATTTCCATATGAAGCTTAGGAGCAGCCGTTATGGATTAAAACCAGGTGGTCAACTTGACACCAGCTGAGTTAAATCAGCATGGTGCTGAGTGTAGATGGCCCACCTGAGGACAGCTGTCAGCATAAATAGAGATGTGGAGAAGAAGAGTGAGTTATTGTGCGTTTTCCTCAGTGTTGCTGTTTTGAGTCATTGGTTCTCCTGGAGGAGCTTGTCATGCTGCCTTCCCCAGTATAGATTCGGTGATGATCATCTGAGGAGCTTGAGACCTCGTCCCTGAGAGTGACTGTGGTTCATTTTCGGGAGCTCTGCTCCTCACATTGAGCATCTCTTCCTGGCTCCAGAGGGGAAGATGTTTGCTGCTTAATCTTCAGGTTGTCACGCTGTCTTCCTGGCATATACTTCAGGTTGTCACGCTGTCTTCCTGGCATATACTTGACTGTTCTCATCTTCAGAGGAGCTCAGGACCTCGCTGTTGCTGAGGATGACTGTGGTACTTTTCAGGGCAGCTCTGGTCCTTATTTTGAGTGTGACTTCTTGGCTCCACTGTAGAACACTCAACCTACTGGCACAGCTCTTCCACCCTGCTGGAATAGGCTTTCTGGCTTCCACCACTGACCTTTAGGCCTTCCCAGTGCAGATCTGTAAAACAGACTGGCATGAGTCTTTGTCATGGGTTCTAGATCTCCAGATGGACTTGTGGGAGGTGTTGTCATGGGCTCTGGGTCTTCAACTGGACCCATGCAGGACATTGCTGTGGTATCCAGGCCCTTGGCTAAAGATTCTAATTCTGTGTCCTGTATGCAGTTGTTCTCCCTGCAAACCCTGACTACAACAGCAGCTTGTGAATTCATATAAAAATTATTACTAGAATATTTATAAGAATTGCAATTCATTAGATCTGTTTGTGTTAAATAGCCATCTTCTCAATAGCATTCTCTTCATTAATCATAAACTATCTCTCCGTTGTTTTAAATATGCTCTAATTCTCTAGCAGTACTTTGTAGATTTAGCGTAAAAATCTTATATTGTGCAGATATATTTCTAAGTATTTTTTTTTCATTTTTACACTACTGTGATTAAAATTGTTTTCTTATTTTACTTTTGGAATGTTTGTTACTGGTACATAAAAATATAATTGATATTAGTCTTATGTCCTGATGCCTGACTATTCCCATTTCTTAATTCTAGCAGGAGAAAGGTTGTTAATTTCTTTGAGTTTTCTAGAGAAAATATTTTCTACAAAAGTAAGTATGTTATTTAGGAATGAATACAAATTGCCTTCTTCCATTCCAACTTTGTAGTTTTAAATAGATTTTTCGACACTTTATAGTAGCTATAAATATTGGCACAATATGAAATAGAGTTTGAGAAAGACATTCGTGTCTTGTATATGATATTAAGCTAAGGTGATTTAGTCAGTCACAATATGATGTTACCTGTGGGGTGTTAATAGATGTCTTTAATCCCCATTACTATCTGGAGATACTATAACGTGTAAAACACATATTCTTGTCTGGATTCACTTTTCTTTCCTACCCTAAAATCATCTGCCAGTGATGATTCAGGCAGTCATCATGGAATTTTTAAAAGATTGGTAGAAGTTTCATGAGAAAGGAAAAGTGCTGATTAAAGGTCAATAAAAAATAAATACTAAAGCAAAACTGTTTTCTAGGTATGTGGGAGTATATTATTGTAATGACTTACTCTATAGGAAAATTTGAGTGTTATAGGAACTTGAGGGTTGAATTTGATCATATTTTCCAAACTTCCAATAAACATTACAGAAACTATTTTTATTTAATTTTTGCAAAATGTATAGCTACAAATAGCATTTGAAATATATAACACATGGCACGAAAATAGACACGTGAGTCAGTGGAACAGATCAGGAGATTCAAATATCCCCAGACACATTCAGCTATTTGATCTTCCTCAAAGATTCTAAAACAATACGTTGGAGAAAATATAGCCTATTTCACAAATGTTGCTGGAGAAAATGAATGTCTATATGTAGAATACTGAACCTGGACACATATCTATCACCATGTACTAAATTAAAATCAAAATGGAATAATGATCTAAGCAATAAAACAGAAATGACAGAACTGCTACAAGATAAAATAGGTAAAACAAAGTTTTAAGGGTATGGAAGGACTTTCTGAATAGAACTTCAATTGCAGAAAAAATAACAGTGAACATCAACAAGTGGGATTATGCCAAATTAAAAAAAAATTCTGTTCAACAAAAGAAACAATCAATAAAGAGACAGTCAAAGGTATGGGAAAAATGTTGGCAACTATTCCTCAGAAAGAATTTTGAAGTGTGGAATAAATAAAGAAGTTAAAATATTAGAACCTTCCAAAAATAATACTGCAACCAAAAACAGGAAACCAAAATGAATAGACATGTCTCAGAATAAAGAGTACAAATGGTCAATAAACACGAAAAAATGCTCAACATCTCTGACCACTAGAAAAATGCAAATTAAAATAAACTAAGATTTCATCTTACATCTGAAAGAATTGCATCATCAAAGTAATCAAATTACAAATGCTGGTGTGACTGCTAGGAAAAATGTAGCCTTCTACATTGTTAGTGAAAATGTATACTGATAGAAGCGCTATGGAAAATGTATAGAGATTTCTCAAAGACCTAAACTTAGAAACTCATTTGACACAGTTATTCCCCTTTCAGGTACCCTTCCAAAAGTGCTAAAGACATCATACTGCAGCTCTAGATGCATACCAGTTTTTATATCAGCACAATTCATAACAACTAAATGCTAGAAGTAGCCTGTATATCCATCAAAAAATGAATGGACAAGGACTATGTGGTGTTTATACATAATGGAATGCTACTTGTCTATAAAGAAGGATAAATTCAAGAGAGAGTGAAGGAAAGAAGGAAGGAAGGAAGAGGAAAACACATGAAGGGATTAATTACTGTTTGTCCTTTGGCTTCTGTAGTTCATGGGACAAAACACGAATTTTGTCATAAAAGTGTATTATTAGGGGTGTATAATATCAATGTTTACTCTTTAGAATTTCCAATTGATGAATTATTAATTTTTATTTTATGAGTTTTATTGTATTAAATAATTAGTGCTTAACAGAAAATCATTCTTCTTATATATTTCAGTTTTAGAGTAAACATGGATGCCAGGTAGGTGCAAGGTTGTGAGTTCGAGCCCCAGTAACGTAAAAAAAAAAAATAGAATAAACATGGACATTTTCACATGAGCTGTGTATTTGTTTACAAAATCAAAAGATAATATCAGAAATAAATTGCTATATGAACTTCAAAATACCAATATAATGAAAACTCTGCAACAAAAATAATCTTTTCTCCTATTGTCACACTTGAGGAATCTTCACACGTGACAACTGCATGCTTCATGCAAACATCTAGCATACACTGACAGCACATGTGCTTAGATTTCCTTGCTATATGGCAGGCTATTTTTCTCATCTCTCTTGTCTTCCTGTTCTATCAGGAGCTTTCTACTATACTATATAATCTGCACTTAGCAGGAAAATAAGATGTCAATAAAATACAATATCAAGTATGTAATGAGTGCTTAGAATAGACATCAGCATTTTCACATTTGCTGTTTACTTGCTTCAAAATCCTAGAAGATAATATCAGAAATAAAAATCTATGTAAACTACAATGCAAATGCAAACAAAAGCCTGTCCCAGAAATAATCTTTTCTTCAACTGTGACACCCAAGGCAGTCTTCACACATGAAAACTGTATGTCTTACGCACAAATATTCCTTACACTGATAGCACGTATTTTTTGTTTTTTTGTCCTTTTCTGTAGGGTACAGTTGACATATTTTTGGTTTTCCTATTGTAATGGTAGGTCTTCATGATGCTGCACCTGCAATTTCATCTTACAGCTCACCAGTGTGCCCCACAATATTTTTGTGTGTAGTTTCCTGGGAAGACACATTTTGTTTTTCTTCTGCTGTAAATTATCTCTTACGAGTCATACTGCCACTCTTCTAAGAAAATTTCTCAGTGATATTTTTCACTTGTTACTTTCTTTGTAAACTATTATACTACATCACATACATTTAGAATCAAGTACAGCAAAACTACTGTCCAACACTTTGGGTTTTGAGTGTATCGTAATTGCTGCATAACTCATCAGAAACTCCTCCTCTGCCTTTGGTTTTGTTACAGAAAGTTTCTATCTCAGACCTCCATTTTGTTGAGATTTCTCTGTCATTATTTCCATTATACTTAAATGTTGAGATCAGCAGTACCAGTTTTTTTTTTGTCATATACCAGGTCAATATTATATCTTTGCAAAATCCAAATATTATACCTTTCTCTGTTTTGAAATTGCAACATTTCATTTTGAATTTCTGCTTTGTTCCCATGTACAGTTCCTACACTTGTCAACTTGTGCTTTGTTAGAAAATGTAACATCAATTGGAAACTTCAAACCAATTGTTGAATATCACATATTGATTAGTTTGGGAGATGGAAGCAGCAAGTCTGTTCACAACATCATTTAGTTTATTGCTATATGAATAAGGACCTGATGACTGAGTTTCAGGATAAATATCTAAACTGAAAGCATAATATGTCTTCGCATCTACAAGAGTATACATTGTTATCCCACATTTTGAAACTTTCTTTGGAATATACTGCCTGAAGCTACAGCAACCAAGAAATCCTGCCAGATATTCATCAACAGTCATGTATTCAGATGGATTGTAAACTGTTTGACAATTACCCACAAATCTTTCAAACCATGAGTTGATAGCAGCCAGATTATCAGTTCTTTTTCTTTCTTGGCACGCTGTTTTGTCATCAAACCTCAGGAAATTTTGAAGGAAACCAAATCTTCTCAGTGTCATTGTTACTCTACAAGACTCAAGCCACACCCATTGCTTTTCTTTTACATTCCTGTGATTACCCTGAGAAAGCCATTCTAAGTACAGTAGACCTATTAATTCTTTCAGTTCAGCTAGTGAGATGTCATAAATACTTTTGAGTATGGCTATTGGTGCATATAGAATATTTTACTTCTATTTCAGCACTGTGTGTCACACAACATCTTGTAGCATTTCATCTTCACAATTTCCAATAATGAATGGCAGTGCTGGAAATCTGTCCAATAGATTACATCCCTGCCAAGATCCTCACAATATTTTCAGACCTAGTTCTAATGTTGGATCATGTCATTTGGTTGCGTGACAATTTTGTACCATTTCTACTAGTCAAATATACACTCATGTTGCTGTTTTGTCAACTGAACCAAGGATGTCTGAAGTCCCTGTGACTGTGTTAGTCAGTTTTTGCTCCATTTTACTGTAGCAAGAATTTTGACTCATATGGCAAGCATCATAGTCATTACTATCATCATGCATGCATGAATGATCTGATGATTCACTTTTGATATTCTCTAGAACATGTAAATCTGTGACATTGTGCTGAATTGGACTACTTCTATCAGAAAAGTCAAAGAAAATTTTTTTAAAAAACAAGCCCTAACTACATAGAAATTTAACAATGAGTATTTCATGGGTAAAGCTCATCTATTGCTGCTTTAAACTTCCTGTACACATGTCGCTGTTCATCTACCAAGTGGGCTAACTCATAAATTGGATTTTGTTTTCCCCAGTTGCACCTAATGTGAGTCACATCCGCATTCCTTTTATGGTAAAATACATGTTTACAGAAAAGAAGAGTCGTGTAGGTGTATGTTAGCCACTGTAATGCTCAGATAAACATATAGAAAACCTGTTAGAAGGAGCATTATGTGGCTAAAAATCCCAGTTTCATGCTTATGCACATATGCACACAGCTTGGTGTTTGTCATGCCAAGTGCGGTAAACACAAAACTTCTTCTTATATCTCCCAAGTGCATCTACTGAGATTCACAAGCAGCTACTATCATGCTAAACTACAAATTCATAGTAGAAAAGTATGGAATGAGTTGTTGCAACCCATTGTTCTGTTCCCAGACTCCTTTGCAGCTAACAGTGACCTTGTGAGTTATAGGTAGCCTGCAGAATAAAAGGACAAGCTACTATTTGCATGTTGAGGGTCCCAGGAAGTTTTCTGATAAAAGTAAATGTCTTGGGTAGCATGAAAATTCCGTTTTCCCTAAGGTTTCTTCCTGCCTGAAATGAGGAATACATTTTTAGATGTATAGTAGTCATCTTTGTGATAATGAAGAGTGAACTTGATCATCTTATTACGAGGGACTGAAGGTATGGAAAGAGAGATTGGAATACAATTAGTGTTGTTTCCATTGTTTTATAAATTTGAGAGAAAAGTCTAAAGAACAGTTGAAAAAATAGTTGACAATGGCAGAAACTTTTCTCAAGAGCAGAGTCTTTGGGAGCAGGGGTGGTGCCAACAATCTTGTACTAACTTAATTGAGTTGGTTGTGTAACAAATATGATTTTAAAGTATTACAGTGACAAGGATTTCTGCTACTCACTATGAAAAACATAGAACATATCTGCATAAGTCCTACAAGGAGATAAGTTCACAAGCTAAATGAAATATAAAAAATAATTTTATGAAAGAATCAGAGAGCAATCAAATTTGATAGAAGAAGACAAACCAAGATTCAGGAAACAAATGACATAAAATGAGATTGAACATGCATTTGTTGATATTTTCCCTTTAGAGATCTGCATTTATTTTCATTGGCTCTAGAGGCCACATCAAAAGAAGCAGCCTAATGCTTATAACAAACTCACTAAGATGGGGAAACAAACTTTGGCATTCGCAACTACAAAGATTGCCAATAGTTCAGGTGCCAAGATCTCAGAATCTGAGACTATCAAAGAACCCGACATCTGCAGTCAATACTCCTGAGGAATGAATGCAGTAAGAGGACAAGAAACCAAAAAACAAAATCAGCAGCTAAGATGCAATAATTTCAAGTGGATATTAATGCCGTCTTACAGTGCTGGAGACACAAACGCTGAGACCTAAGGCCTGCCAAAATGGAGGATGCTAAATGATTTCTTCTAGGAATAAATCAAGCAAACATAAATCAAGTTTTCCACAGCTTAACATGTAGCCTTGTATCATGTCAATATGTGAGTCTGAGGTTGTCTCCTCTAATTGTATATTGAAAAAAGGCACTCTGCCCAAAATTGTCACTCAACTTAGTGAACAGAAATTATCAAAACTCAAGAGGGAAACAATACATTGAAATGAATAAAGCCAATATGTTTTAAATAGACTTAAAAATAATAACTATGATCAGTATATTAAAAATTACAAAAAAATGAAGATATTCTCAATAGAGAACTGGAATATGTATATATAAATTTAATTCTAGAACTTAAATATATTTTAAGTGAAGCTGAAAATGTAATAGATGGGTTAACCTAGTAATACAATGCTGAATAAAATATATATGATCTGGAAGGTAAATCACATTTTTGCTAAAAGAACAGTAAAGAAAATTAAGACAATATGGAAAAAGTATGAAGTGTATCAGAAATGATGAAATATTTCATGCAAGCCAAGGAGAAAAGACAGAGAATTAAGCATAATGAGTATAAATAAGATGCTGAAAATGAAAGACAACATGAAAATTTCAAATAATGAGATTAAAGAAGACACATTAAATTTAGAGAATAAGACTGACAGATGACTTCAAAACAAATGAGATGCCAGAAACCAGCACAACAGTAATCTTAAGGATCTGAAAAAACTGATACTGACATAGAATCAAATCTCAACATATGAGCATTATGTTAATTTTAAATATGTGTGATAGTTAAAGACAAACAGTAGTACTGGATAAAAAAATCAAAATGTAATCACATATTGTTTAGAGTTGCCACACATTAAATAGGAAGAAATATATAAGCTGCAAGTAAAACAACTTAAAAATACATGCACATGGGCCGAGGATTTAGCTCAGTAGCTTAAGCGTCTGCCTGGCAGTTGTGAGGTTGTGAGTTCGATCTCTGGTACAAAAAAAAAAAAAAAAAAAAAAAAAAAAAAAAAAAAAAAAAAAAAAAAAAAAAAAAAAAAAAAAAAAAAAAAAAAAAAAAAAAAAAAAAAAAAAAAAAAAAAAAAAAAAAACATACACAAGAAACAAAAGTGTTAGCAGGATAAAAGAGAAAAAAGAAATAGACAAATCTATAATAACATTAATCCATTTTAACATGTCCCTCTGTAAGAAATAATCAGAGAACAATCAGTAGAAAATACTACAAAATTCCCGATGGACATAGCAAACACAATACTCCAAACCTGGAAAATATGACTTTAAATCTCAGTAAGGTGATTTTCATACCCTGTTCTAAAAAATTAAGTAATTTTTCTCAAATTATTTAAGATCAGTATCAAAAATAGTCAGGTCAAAGACTGAAATTTACTTCAAAGTTAACCTTCTTTTCTTTAAGCCATAATATTATGATAGATTTGAAAGTATATTTAGTAGTATTTTGCTGTTTGTCATCTTTCCTTGTATGGCTTAATTTGAGCAATCTATAAATGAAAAGATTATGGGGAAAAAAAGATTTGCACACAAAAAGATTCAATAGCCTTTTAGGAATAGTTCACCCCTCTCTTGGCACTATCCAATGTATGTAATTTAGCCTAAAATCCTTATTGTCATGAAATCTATTCAGGTTTTTTAAATCTACTGTTTTGTAAATGTGTTTGATTTCAGGTTTAATTCTGTACAACTGCAAGCTTTGCTTTCTTTTTCATTTTTCCCTTTTTGTTTCCTTCTGTATTTTTTTGGACTTTCTCACTTTCTTTCTTTTGTTTTCTTTTTTTCTTTTTTTTTCTTTTTCTTTTTTGCCTTTCTTTCCTTCCTTCGTAAAGCCTATCAATATTATTTGATAGAACTTGTAGGCTTTTTATTTTCTTTTAAAACATTTGGAGACCTTCCTTAATGAAAACCTGTTCTAGTCTAATTATATTACTTTACTTAAGAAATTTTCAATTTCTTCTAGTGAAGAAATTTTTATTTTTCCTAATATAATGATATCATAGGGTATAGCAGAAAGATAAAAAGAAAGATGAGGCTAATGCTAACACCACAATCTGCTTGGGCAGGAGCTGACAGGATCACAACTTTGCGCTGAGATTTGTGATGACTGGTAAGGAAAAATAGTGGAAATGAAGAAGGACTTGCATCAAAGGAGACTAGTGGTGGATTACAGCTAACTTGATGGCCATGCCTCTACCTGCTATAACTTTCCTGCTTGTATCTATGTCCTACTCCACTCTTTTTTTTTTTTTTTTGTACCAAGGATCGAACTCATGACCTCACATTTGCCAGACAGATGCTTATGCCACTGAGCTAAATCCACGGCCCCCTACTCTAATCTTATACCATGATTTTGTACAATCATTTATCTTTTTTAGAAAAACACATCTGAATAAAGACAGCTGGTCTTAAGATGCTTTTCTATTTTTTACTACTCTTGTGTATAAACACATATACAGTCTTGAGACAACCTTTTAACTGATTTGCTTCACTCAAGAATTAATTGCAAAATATTGACCATATGTTAGAATTTTTAAATTTTTGGTAGTTAAAGCTATTGTTTACTTGAAACATTATGGTTTTCAATATAAAAATTTTGAAACTACATATAGCTTCAAAGAAGAATCATAAAAGAGAAAATATGGCATTAACAAAATAGGTCTATAATAGGAATAAATTTAAATTCAAAACATCTAAATGTTTTTCTGGTAGTGAAAATTGAACCCAGGACTTTGTGCTTGCCAGGCAGGTGCTTGTGCCAAACTCAAAATATCTAAATGAAATTGTGTCTGAAAGAGAAGGAAGAAGAAAACAAAAGAGCAAAAAGAAAACCTTCAGAATGGAAAAAATGTTTATATCAGCTATCACTTCAACATAGATCTAATATTTAGAATATATAAAGAACTCAAAAACATTCGACTCCCTAAATATCTCAGTCAAAAATGGACAACTGAAATGAATAGACTAGCATGAATAAAATAGTGTAACCTTTCTGGAAATCCTTATGGAGAGTCCTCAAAAATTAAAAATAGAAATTCCATTTGGCCGAGCTATTCCCCTTCTGCATATATTTCTGAAAAAATTGAAGACAATATTATAACATTAAATGCATACCCTTATCTGTAGCAGCAAAATTTATAATAGCTAAATCCTGGAAGTGGCCTGTGTGTTCATCAATAGATGGATGGATAAAGAAAACATAGTATTTGCACACACTATAATATTACTCTGCTGTATAGAAAAATAAACTGAATCATTTCTAGGAAAATGGGTGAATCTCGACAGCACAATGTTAAGTAAAATAAATTGGATACACAAACTTGAATTTTGAATGGCTCCTCTTATATGAAAAAGCCAAAATGCACATAAAAATCAAAAGATAATAGCAAATAGGGAGATCTTTTTCAAATGGGAGTGAGACCAAGAGATAGAAGAAAGGAGGAGGGAGTGAAGTTGAAGGGAATAAAAAGACAATAAAGATAGGTTATGTACATACGCCAACTCTGCCACAAGGAATGTTATCATCATGTCCTGAAAACATGCCGTGACAAAAAATAAAAGTTTTAAAAAGGACAAAGAGAAAAGTTCATATTCAATGTCAGTCTTTCTTTAAACACATTTTCTGAAAATTATCACTCAATAAATATAATCCAAAACAGTCTGAAAAGCATTTCAATCCACAAGAAATTCAACAGCAGAATAATTCAGATTTACTTACACTTTTCAAATTATAAAATAAAATTAAACAGAATGGCCTGCTTGAGGAAAAACAATATACACATACATATACACAGACACATTCGGATTAGCAGTTTGATTCACTGTTGGTAATAGAGAAGTATAATGTCATTGGCAGCTTTGAGAATTTAATAAACCATGTCACATTTTCTACCATGAAATCTCTTCAATATTCATTGTTTTCATATAATTATGTGCTCTTTCTCAATGAGTAGTACTTTATTCAAGTCTAGGAAACAAATATTTCTCAACAAAATAATGGAGATCCTATGTTGGTTTTATGTCTCTATTAAATAAAATTCATTCAGCAAATATTTAAAATAGCTATGCACCAGATCCTGTGATACCTGTTGAAAGATATAAAGTAAAACAATTTATGGATGTTACCAAAAAGCAGTCACAAGCTATTGAAATCTAGTGAGTTCTTCATAACTGAAACAGAGGTAATACTGCACTATGAGATGCTTCCAGAGTGTTTTAAAGTATGAAAGGAAATTTTAGCATTTGGAAATCTTTTGATTTTCACGAACACTATGTCATACATTTTTCAAAGTTATTAATGGGCTTTCAAACTTCGAATTGGTGCAAGCATTTATTATAATTTACAATCTGAATTATAGAAGAATACTCAACTCTTATCCCCCCCCCACCAGTCTATTATGGTAAAAGGAACTTGAAGGTGAATGACTTGCATCATGAATAAATTCAATTTTTCAACAGACAGTTCTTTAATTACAGGTCGTCAAATATTTAGCGGAACTGTATTTAAGTTCCTTTCACATAATGACAAATTGTGAAAATACAACATTTGTACTCTATAATTAGGAGAAGGTATTGCTAAGGAAGACTAATTGGCAAATCCTTTTAAACTATACATAATGATACATGTTTACATATTGACTTTCCATAACACTTAAAGACATATTTATGGAGAAAAAAATGGCAAACTGTCTGACTATTAAAAATGTATTCTTTGTGCAGTACAGAACATTTTAACAAAGTAATGCTGGATATGCTTCAAGTCAGTAACTCTAATGGCATTCTTCAGTTTCTCATATTACCAAGCCCTCAGAACAAAAATGTCACTATCAATAGGATGCAGACTTTCTCACTAACTCATTTTGATTTCCATTGAAACCTTTTCCTCATTCTTACATGGACTCTAAAAAGTCTTCAAGCTTTTTAAATATCGGATGTGAAGACTAAAGCCAGAATCTATTTACTTGGGAAATGAATTATCCCGATCTCTTTCAACCATTCACAAAAGATAAAAATGTAGGGAAGAATTGAAGAATAACACCCTGAAGGACAAATGAGCAGTGACAATACTCAATCCTCTTTTGAAGGAAATAGTTTTAGATGCCCAAATGAGGAGTTCATGATAAAATTCAATACTACTGAAAACTAGTTATCTGGTGTGTCACGGTTAATATGTAATTAAATGGCCTTGTTGAATTGTCTTAGGAATTTATAATATCAAATTATTCACAATTTAAATCTATATAGAGTACACATGTAATCAATGGATCAGATGTATTCCTCAAACTCCTTACTATATACTAATATACCCAGCAGTGTTTCTGGTCAGTGATTCTCAAATTTCTGATTGCATCAGATTCCCCTGGTGGACTTTTAGTGACACAACTCGTTGAGCTTTAACACCAAAGCTTCCTATTTAATAAGTCTTGGGTGGGACCTGTCACCTGGTATTTAGCATTCTAACAAATTGCCTAGCATATTAGTCTACTTGGGCTACCATAACAAAATACTGATTTTAGAGGCTCAGGAGTCCAAGATCAAGGAGCTTGCAAGACAGGTTTCATTGTGAGGCCTCTCATATTGGCTTTTAAGTGACTACCTTCCCCCGAATGCTCACAGGACTTCTTTCCGCACTCACAGAGAAAAAGAGACCTCTGATGTTTCTTCCTCTTATTATGAGGATATCAGCCCTATTTGATGAGGGCTTACTTTCACAACTTCCTTTATTATTATTTACCTCTTTAAAGATATTACCTCCTAATAAAGTCACTGTGAAGTTGAAGGTTTTAATTTATTTATTTGTCAGAACACACAATGCAGTCCATAGCATCAGGAGAACCCTCTGCCCTGATTCCAGAAACTAAGCTTTGAGAATGAGCATATTAGGTACTGTGATGAATGTACAAGTATGTTTGCAAAGGATATTGTCCTTGATGAGCTTCTATTTTCAATAGAAAAGTCCAACATGTACAAAACTTTTAGAAAGAAAAGTAAGACCACATAAGTTATGTGATTAATTTTATGGTAGTGTCAAACTATGAAGTACATACTGCATATGAGTCAAATGTCAGAACATCGGAATCGTAGGAACACACCAAAGTGTTAGTAAAATGCTAACATTACCAGAATTGTTAAGATTTTGAAATAAAAATATGAACAAAATATAGGTGTAACAAATTACCAAGGAATGTAATATGGAAAAAATGGAACTTGGAAGAAAAATGTTAAGTTTTTTATTTCCTGAAGAAAATTTTGTGTGGAATGTGGTAGGAGATGATATTGGTAAATTGGATCAGACTGTGGAGAGTAAGAACTACTGGCCCTGCAAAATTTGCAAGAGAAAGAAACATGATGAAAGCACAGCAAATAGTGAAAACTGAACAAGAATGAGATGTAGGTGGCTTAGAGGAGTATGTAAATCTCACTCTCCTCTTACTCTCTCTGCTGTATTTCAGGACTTCTTAAAATGCAAAGCACTGAGACTGTTGACATAAATTATTTCTTTGAACTATAATGCATGAAATTCTCCTGTGACTTTTGGCTTGCAAAAGGGAATCTACAATCGTCCTCCATATTACAAATTATATAGTGTCAAGTAGCAAAGCTCAAACTAACTATAAACGTATTATAAATTATATAGTGCCAAGTAGCAAAGCTCAAACTAATTATAAACAGAATTTTGTCCCTCCACCATGCATGCTGTACTTTTATTCAACATCATCAAGAAAATGCTTGTCTAGAATTTGGCAGACACTATGGAAATGTGTATGTATTAATTTATGCAGTAGAGTTTAACTCTGAATATTGTATTTATAGTGCATATAAATATACTGCTATGATGCATTATTTTTCCTCTGGTATCCATTTTTAGTAAAACGATTAGACATTATTGTGCTTATGCTTTTATCCTTCTTATAATTGTATTTATTATATTGTGGTTTTATTGCTATGTCATACATATTGAAAATCAATTTTTAAGTTACCATGGAGTAAAATAAACACATTTAATACTTATGTACTCTGATTATATCAATAAATTTTATTTTCAATTTTTGTTCATTTGAATTGATTTGCAGTAGAGATGTCTTAGCTCTTCTGCTTTATAATTATAAAAAGGATATCTTCAAAATTAAAGGAGGAAAGAAAACAATGATCTCATTGCTAATCTGTCCATTCAAAAACAAATCATTTTAATTGAGACAAATTCATAATGCATAAAGAATGCCTGTGTTTCTTAGAATTTTTCTTATGCTTCCAAGGAGAATTATCTTCCACAAACAAACATTCTTGTGAGCAGGCTGTCACAAACAGTGCTGGTGAATAGAAATATAATGGTACGAACATATATAAATGTTCATTCAAAGTGAGAATACAACTGATAAAATTATTACTACTAAAAACGACAGAATCTAACTGACCACCAATATTGTTTTAACTTGTTTTCTGGGAAAGTATTTTTTAAGTCAACATGTATTATTTGTACAAATTCCTTGTTGCAGTATTAAGTTTAGGAAACAAATCGGAAAACAACCAGTCCTTTCTTCCTCCCTCTTTCCTTCCCTAGCTCAATCCCTCTCTCCTTCCTCCCTCCTTTCCTTTTTTTCTTCCTTCTATGAAACCGTTACATGCCACTTGCATTATTTGTTCCTTGAAGACTGAGCTGAACTCATCCATGGGTTCTATTTCAGTGCTTTTCTGCCAGGGTAATTCTTTGACATGTAACTGAATTTCTCTTATGGTTATTTTTCTATTCTGGTTTCTGCACTTTTCTTCAATCAGTTTTCCTAATTTATATTTTCTAGAAAAGGTTGATTGACATGAAGAGGAATTTACATTTATTGTTATACAAGTATTTTTATGTTTTCTTATAACATTTAAATTCCACTCTGTAAATGCCATTAGGCTTAGAATATACATGTTCCTTCAAAATCATTTGTGTCGGAACTTAAACTGCAGGGTGATGGTATTAACTTTCCATGAATGGTTTCTATATTTGTGAAGGAACTTTGTCCCTTTTGCCCTTTCACAATGTAAAGACACAGAAATAGTAACCTGACTTTAAAACAGAGTTTACCACCAGACATTGGATGGCATCTTGATGTTAAAATTTCTAGCATCTTAGAAGTGTGAGAAATAAATTCCAGCTGTTTTTAAATTACTCAGTTTAAGATATTTTGTTATAGCAGTCCAAAATGGACTAAGACATGTAGGTATATGTTTTTCTCATTGTATTTTCATGTACTTCATCTTTAATGCTTTGTGATTTTCTACTTCTATTAAAATTCTATTTATTTCCTTTTTCAATTTATTTTAACATTGTATCATTTTTCTAATTTTGAAGAAATTATTATTACCCTTTTTAGTAATTTATACTTTAAACCATTTTCAACTTTTTGTTGTAATTTTTGTATGTGTCAAAATATAAAATTTATATATAGAAAATACTGTGTATTAAAATATTTTTCTCTTCCCCATCTGATTTTAACATTCCTTCTCTTCATTTAATCACTTTGAAAAGTATTTGTTTGTCTTTATGCAGATTTATAAGCAAATACTAGCAAATAAAAAATATATTATCCATTTTCTAACAAAAAATTCAATACACTGTTTCACAGTTTGATTTTACTTATTTCTCGGATGGACTTTCTATATCAATATAGAAAGAGCTTCTTTATTATTCTGTCCAGTTATTATACTTATGGATTTGCTGTAGTTAGTGCAATCTATATTCAATTAATAGACATTTTGTTTTTCTTCTTTTAACATTTATCATAAATAATTAATGAATAAAGTCTTCATATGTGGTTTTCATATAATATCACATCCGTCGGATAAACTACAGAAAAAAAATCATTTGCTCAAAGGAAGTAACTGTGACAGACATTGTTACTGGGTTTTGTTGTACCAGTCTTCTTCTAGAGTGGGTCTCTTGGTTCTTTCCATCCTAAACAAATAAATGATCAAGACAAGCACAAAAGGTTGCAAGGTTTTGCATTGATTAAAGGTAGGAAAAGAAAGATGTTCTGCAGAGTTTGGGCCAAAAAAATTGGAAAAGTAGTACACTCCACAGTATTAGAACAGACTACTCTGAAAGAACACAGTAGTAGAGAGCTCAATGATGGCTGTCTTTTCGTAGCTATCACTTTTCAGCGGGCATCAGGTCTAGGCTATCCTATCGAAAACCTGTTTGAGTTCTCATGAGAATCGTTGAAAACAACATTCTCTGATTAGTTCCTTGTGCAGGGCTTGGGAACTCTTCTGTTCATATGTCCTGTGACTTTTACCTAAGAGATCACACCCACTTCCTCAGTCAGCTTGTGACACCGTACTCTTCTGTCTCACTATTAACAAATGACTATCCAGGAGGTTGTATAAATTATAATTACTACCACAAATGTGAGTACGTTTCCCTATAGCCTTTTCAATATTTTCTACTGCCACATTTTAATTTTTTTTCCACAGAAGTAGGTAAAAAATAACATCTTAAACTCTTTAAATTTATTTCTGCTTTTCACAGTAAAATAGAGTTTACTTCTTTATATTTAGGAACCATTTGTATTTTCTGTTCTGCTAGATACTTGTTTACACCTATTAACTACTAAAATAATTGTATTCAGATAATAGGTAGCATATCTATAATACAAACTGCAAACCTTTTTTTCAGTCTGTTATTTTTCTTTTGACTTGCTTATCACATATTATAATATTGATTTTTGAAAATATGTAGCTGAATTATGGCTCTCTGTTTGTGGCTCCTTAAATTTGGCCAAAGTAAAAAGATGTTTCTCAATTCCTGGTTGTAAAGAAATTTTAAGTGCCGAGTTAGTTTTTGTTTTTATTTTGTGTATTTAAATATTTTGTCCTTGCCGGGCGTGGTGGCTCACGCCTTTAATCCCAGCACTCGGGAGGCTGAGGTAGGAGGAGCGTTGTGAGTTCGAGGCCGGCTTGGGCTACAACGCGAGCGCCAGGCCTGCCTGAGCTACACAGTGCGACTCTGCCTCAAAAAACTAGGACTGGGAGTTTGGCTCAGCGACTTAAGCACCTGTCTGGCAGGTGCGAGACTGTGAGTTTGATCCCCGGTGCCGAAAAAAAAAAAAAAAAAAAAAAAGTATTTTGTCCTTTGTAAATGGTATGTAATACAAGGTATGGAGTCACGTTTTTCTCCACAAAATTACCCAGCTATCAAAACCCATGTGGTTTCTACACTACTTTTTATTAGTGAATATGAGTTACATAGATAATGCACTTTATTTTGGGAAATTCATACATACATACATCTATAGAACATACTTTGATCATTTTCACCT
This sequence comes from Dasyprocta punctata, assembly GCA_004363535.1. Classification (NCBI taxonomy): domain Eukaryota; kingdom Metazoa; phylum Chordata; class Mammalia; order Rodentia; family Dasyproctidae; genus Dasyprocta; species Dasyprocta punctata. Next base: position 31,499 of record RJWM01014121.1, on the reverse strand, counting down.
CCCATTACTCTTCGTTTTCCCTCCTCACTTCCTTCATTCCCCTTTCTATTTTTTTTTAAAGCATTTACTCCACATATGAAAGAAAACATGTGGTGCTTATCTTTCTCAGTCTGGTTTATTTTGCATAACATTATGATCTTCATTTCTATCCATTTTTCTGCAAATGACATGATTTCATTCTTATTTATGGGTATAGAAGATTCCTTTTGAATATCAATATTCCTCCTAAAATCTTTGCTTTTTTGCCTCATTTTCAGGCTGCCTGGCTCTTCTGGTAATATGAGCCTCAGAAGTAGTAAATGATCTATAATGACTTGATGTGATTGGTAATCATGTGTCACTGGTTTTCTATGACTGTGGGCAAACACTTAAATCTGACATCTTAACAAGGAGATACTTTTTATAATTTGACACTAAGGGAATTACTTAACAGAAATTCCCTTGAAGTGGGTGAATATTTCTCCACACTTGATAATTTAAAATCTTTTCCATTCATCTGCACTATATGTCTCCTAAGATTTTCTTGCCTGTCCAGAAGATTTCTTAATGTAAGTTGAGAAAACCTCTCCAATCTTGTGCTTCCCTAACTGTTCATTTGATAAAGCACATTTTAGCAAAAGCAAAATGTCAACAATCATCTTTGAAAAGAATTTCCACTCGACTACTCAAATCTTCCTTTTATTTACTACATACAAATTAGAAGACACAGGGAATAAAATTATTTTTAAGTTTCTTCTTTCTGAATCCTCTGTATCCTTCTTTCTGTAAGTTTATAATTGACCCTAGGTGTAACTGGCACTGACATTGAATAGTTCGAATTAACAACCTGTAGATAAGATGTTTATCAATTATTTATTTCCTGTATTTCCTTGTGAGTTGATCTTTAAAAACATTTATAAGTTTTAAATAATCCATCGTGATTATGATTATCTCAATTCTATTTATTTATTTATTTATTTTTGGTACCGGAGATTGAACTCATGACCTCACGCCTGTCAGGCAGGCGCTTATGCTGCTGAGTTAAATCCCTGGCCCTGATTATCTCAATTCTATCTTCAATTTTTGTGCTAGTTTCTTATTGCTGTTATGACAGGTGGACAAAAACTTATTTGTTTAAAGCATTACAATTTTATTTCCTGAAGTGAAAACTCAATAAAGTGCAGTTATTATTATTTTCTCCTTTTCTCAGAAATTCTTTCCCCTTTATCTTCTCTTCTTTGTTTTCCTCATGATACATCTTTTACTTTCTGTTTTTTACTTTTTTTTACTTTTCTGTTTTTTGTTGTGGTCTTTGTAGTTTTTATTATACATATTGAATTTCCTGAATCTGTCTTCTAGGTCTTTATCTTTCTACTTATCATCTTCATTTTACTAAATTTTTCCTGTGACTTCTGAGAAAAAAAAAAAAAACATCTCAGGTCAATCTTTTAAATTACTTAAATAGATTACTGTAATATTAGGTTTTTTTGTTACTGTCTCTTCTTAGTTTTTTTTTTTAAATTTGCTTAACCTGACTGCTGATTTATAAAGACTAAAAGAGTTAGGCTAAAATCTCTCACAGTGATTTTTATTTTGTCATTTACTTGCAAATAATCATTTTTAATTTCTGACTGATTTCTTATCATAGACAGAATAATAATGTAGTTCATTTTAAGCCTAATAACTAGAATTTTGATAGATAATTTTTTCTTTTTATAGGAAAATACTGTGCTCACTGACATGGTGGAATATTTACACTTTTCATTTACATTTTCATCAGGGAGATACCTTGATGCAGCACCAAACCACTGATAAATTTTATCAGAAATTAGATGTCCATATCAAAATGTCTATTAGATGAAGAAAAAGTTTTTTAACTGCTAAAGTGTGAATTATCTCATATAGATAATTTCATTTGCTGTACAGTGAAGTTTTAGCAATTTGCATACAAAGAGAATAAAATTTCCAAAACCTTGCTAAGATTCAAATTTACTGTTTGCTAAGGCTTCAAGATGAAACTTTGCCTCTAAACTCAACAAATCCGGTGCCAGGGTAATGTGTTTCACCAGTTGTAATATTCTTTAGTAATATGCAATTATCTACCAGATAGAGATAATATCTTTTACTTATGTCCTCTGTCTCTGCCTCTGCCTCTGTCTCTCTCTCTCTCTCTGTCTCTGTCTCTCTCTCTCTCTCACTCTCTTTCTGTGTGTGTGTGTGTGTGTGTGTGTGTGCAATTACGTGGTTTTACTTTGCTCTGGAAACCTGACATCCACACAGTCTGCATTAACATATGTTATTGCTGAGTAGCATACGTACTACCTTAGGGATGAAAGTAAACAATGTTGTATTTTGTACATGTAAACTTGAGAATACTGCCCAGCTTTCTTCCTGCTCAAAAGTCATTCCTAAGGTCTTTTTTTGTTTGCTTGTTTTTACCCAAACTGATGGGTAGGAGTAAGTTTACACTGCTCTATCTGGCTCAGTTTCAGAATCTTGTCTAATATATTATATTGTTAATTCTTTTCTTGTATTATTGAAATTTTAAATGTTTGATATTTCAGCACCAAGATATCTTAGAAATTTTTCAGAGTTTATGGACTATAAATAGCTTCATTCACTATTTTTGTATTTATTTGATAATCCAAATGAAATGTCAAGAGGAAAGAAAGGTACCAATAAGCTCAAACTACATCTTCAGACAAAAACTAACTTACTATATTGCTTTAAAAGTACATCACAAGCATTTTTTCATGTCAATAAATATTTCCCCATTTAAATGCTTCAATCACTTAAAGAAAATCTAATTCACCATTTTCAAAATTCCAGATTAGAATTGATCATTATTTTAAAGAATATTCAGCAAACAGATAAGTACTTGGATAATTATAAACAGTATATCACTTTTTCATAAGAATGCCAACTGAAAAAAGATCCACACTAATTATTTTCTTTCACAACAAATTTTATTTCCTAAGTGACTATAACTATGAATAAGCTCTATGAAAGAATAAAAACAAAGGATGTTGTACTGGTTCTTACTGTTTAAGATGCTTTTCAAGTGTAGATATTATAATTCATCATGAACAAAACAAACTTTTATTGAGTCAAGTGTCATGGATACAAAACTAAGTTCAATGGAATGGATTTGGATGAGTTGCATTTCTAAAATGTACTCAGAGCACAAGGCATCAGTCTAAAATTTTTTATGACAGCTTTAAAAATAAGGTGTATGTCAAGGAAATCATCTCCCTAAAGTTATCTAAATTTTAAAATGGTATATAAAATAGAGGTATTTGACATAGACAAGAATACTGGGGTTTTCTCAAACTTGCTGTTTGAGAAAAAGATTTTAGACTAGGTGGGAAAATGACCTGTGTCCAGAAAGAGACTCATTACAAAGAGTGAAAATTGTGCTTATGTCACAAAAGGGCAGGTAAAAAATATTTTGGAATTGTTGAGCATATAAAAATTGCACATATATGTATGTAGATACGTATCAGTCACCACGATGTGTATTTTAAAAAAGAATGAGAAGAATAAAAGGTAGAAAAATATCAAAGAAGGAGAAATGAAAGAGAAAGAAAAGGAAAGGAAGAAAAAGGAAAGAAATACATACATTCTGCTTTTTTATTTTAAAAGTATTTTAAATGTATTACTGACATTGCATACTAGTTCTATTTTTGCAGTTTTGTTGATATAAATAGACAAAAGTATATATTTAAGGTTCAAAATATGATCATTTGATATGCATATACATTGTAAAGTGTTTATCACAATCAAGCTAATTAATATATCCATCACCTGTCACAGTTGTCTATTTTTTTGTGTGTGTGATAAGAGCATTTAAGATCTACTTTCCGAAAACATTTCAAGTGTATAATACACTATTGTTAAATATAGTTGCCATACTCTGCACTGGATGCCCAGAACATGCTCATCACTGATAATGCCTACCTTTGAGAAAGATCTATCCTTCTCCCTCCTCATGCCAGCACCTGGAAAGCAGCAATCTATGTTCTCCTTTTATGAGTTCAGTTTTTTGATTCTACATTAAAGTGATATCATGTGGTATTTGTCTTTCATTGTCTGGTGTATGTCACTTATCATTATGTCCTCCAGGTTCATTTATGTTAATGCAAATGCCATGTCTGTTCCCTTTTACCCCTCCACCTCTTTCTCTCCTCTCCTTTGCTCCTGTTTCTCTCTGTCTAAGGTAGGGCCTAGTGACTCTAATGTATATACAGACACAAATTTCTCACTCCATGTGTGTGTGTGTGTGTGCGCGTGTGTATACACACACATATATATGTGTGGATGTGTGTCAATTTTCTTTATGAATTCATCCATTGATAAATATCACTTAGTTGGTTTTAATACCTAGACTATTGCAAATAATACTGGGATGAACAAAGAAGAGTAGGTATCTTGCTGAGATACTGATTTCATTTCCACTGGATATATGCCTGAAGTGGGACTGCAGAATCATATGGTGGTTCTGTATCTAATTTTTGAGGAACTTTGTACTATTTATTATAATACCTTTACCACTGTCCATCTTCACCAATAATGTCCCTATAAGCCAAAACTGATCATAAGAGACAAAGAATGTCATTACATACATGGTATGTTAAAACTCCATGAAGAGATAACAATTATAAATATATGTGCACCAAACACCAATGCACTCAACTACATAAAACAAATATTAACAGACATGAAAAACTAAATAAGCACTAACACAATTGTAGTGGGTGACCTTAATACCCCACTCTCACAAATAGGTAGATCCACTAGACCAAAAATCAGCAGAGAAATATCAGAATTAAACCAAGCTTGTGAAAAAATAGACATGGTAGATGTCTACAGAGTGTTTCACCCCAAAACTTCAGAATCCATATTCTTCTTAGTTCCACATGGGACATTCTCCAAAATAGACCACATATTAACCTAAAAAACATGCTTAAGTAACTGTAGGGAATTGAAATCACCCCATGCATGCTGTCTGACCATAGTGCAATGAAACTGCAAATCAATGACAGAAGAAGTCACAAAACGAGATAAACTCATGGAAATTAAACAACACTCTTCTGAACAACCAACGGGTCATAGAGGAAATTAAAGATGAAATTAAACAGTATATATGATTAAATGATAATGCCAAAACAACATATCAAATCTTATGGGATGCAATGAAAACAGTCTTAGGAGAGAAATTCATAGTGATGAACTGTCACATCAGGAAAACAGAATGAGCGCAAATAAACAAACTAATGTTGAACCTGAAACTTCTAGGAAAATAAGAACAAATCAAACCCAAAACTCTTACAAATTACAAAAGACAAGGGCAGAAATTAATGCAATTGAGATTAAGATATCAATACAAAGAATCAATGAATTAAATAGTTGTTTCTTTGAAAGATCAAATAAAATTGACAAACCATTAGCCAATCTTATCTAAAAGAGGGAAGAAAAAACAAGTTCAAGCAACTAGGAATGAAAAGGGGAAAAGCACAGCATATCCTACAGAAATCCAGAAGATTATCAATACCTACTGTGAGAACCTATATTCTAAAAAGATGGAAAAGAGAAGAAATGAATGGATTCTGACTCAATCAAATTAACAAAACTGAATCAAGAATTTATAAAAATTTCAAATATCCAAATATCAGCTAATTAAATTGAAAATGTAATTAAAAATCTACCATCAAAGAAAAGCCCAGAACCTGATGGATTCACTGTTGAATTCTACAGGAAATTTAGAGAAGAACTGATGCCACCAATGCTGAAACTCATTAAGGAAATTGGAAGGGAAGCAATGCTTCCAAAATCATTCCTGGAAGCAATTACCCTGATTCTAAAACCAGAGAAGAACCCAACCAAAAAAGAAAACTACAGGTCGCTCTTCCTTATGAACATAGACACAATATTCTCAATAAGATACTAGTGAACAGAATGCAGCAAAAATCTCTACTAACTGCCTTTGCCATTTTGAGTATTTCTTTGTTTATTTTGTGTTGCTATTGTGAGTTTTTTATATCTTTTGTTTATTGACCCCTTATTAGTTTTATGGTGCAAAAATATGTGCTTGTATTTTATATATTATATTTTCATTTTATTGATACTTTTGCTGTACAAAAATATTTTAATTTTTCAGCACCACTTCTTTATTTTTGGTTTTGCTGAGTGTGTCTTTTTTATTTTATTAATAAACTTCAGTTATACATAATAATGGGTTTCGTTTTGACATATTTGCAGATTCATATAATATACTATGATTATTTTTACACATGCCCACATTAGCTTCTTTATCTTTTCCTCCAACCTTCTCCTCCTCCTCTTCCTCCTCCTCTTTCTTCTTCTTTTCTTCTTTTTCTTCTTTTGTCTTTTTGAGACAGGGTCTTGCTGTGTAGTTCAGGTTGGCCTTGAGTTCACTTTGTAGCCCAGACTGGCCTCCAACTTGCAACAGTCCTCCTGCCTCAGCCTGTCGAGTGCTGGGGTTATAGGCATGTGACACCAAATCCGACTCCATCCTTCTTTTGGTCCCTTTTTAACTAATGATATACTTTCTACTCATTGTTCATTTTTGGGGGGTCAAAACCAATATAAATCATCTTGAATTATCCTTGTTTTATATAGAATTATTATAGGTTTATGTCTTACATTTAAGGTTTCCTCTTTCTGGAGCTCATTTTTGTTTCCTGGCATAAGATGTTGGTAAAATTGTATTTTTTGCAAGTGAACACAATTTTCAAACACTCCTCATTGAGAAAATTACCATACTCCTACTGTGTGTCCTTGGGACACTTGTCAAAAATTTGTTGCCATATACACTTGAGTTTATTTCTGAACTCTATTGCATTTCACCGGTTTATGAAACTGTTTTTATGCTAGGACCAAGTTGTTTTGATCACTATAATATTATAGTAAATACATTTTGAAATTGTGGTGTCAAATGTGTCCAGTTTTATTTTTCTTAATCAAAATTACTTTGGCCATTCAGTGTGTTTGGTGGTTTCAAACCAGTTTTAGCATTGTATTGATGCCCATCAATAAATGAATGAATAAAGAAAATGTGGTAAATATATACAATGGAAGAATGAAATCATGTCATTTGCATGAAAATGAATAGACCTGGAGAACATCATGTTGAATTCGATAAGCCAGACTCACAGGGCTAATATTACATATTTTTTATATGGAAAATCTAACACATAAGTAAATGAACAAATAAAATAAATGAGAAATGATAGGGGAATAGAAGGTAAACACTTGGAAATGAGATAGAGAATTAGGGCAGGGAGAGAGGAGGAAAAAGGTGCTAATGGAATTGAAAATAATCAAGAGATAATACATGCGCATGTAAATTTCCCAAAATGAATATAACTACTCTGTATTACAAACACGCAGTAATTTAAAGAAAAGAATGTTACATTTTCTTTTAGTTTCATCACTAAGTGGGCCATTCAAGAGCACGTTCCTTAATTTTTATATTTGTACCACTAACAATTGAATTATTTTCTAAATTCATATTTTTACAACTTATATTTTAAGTGAATTTCAATTTACATTTGTACACTTTCTAAAGTTCCACTTGCTAATTTTCATATTTATTGCATTGTGGTCAGGTAAGGTACATGTCATGAATTAGATTTTTTAAATTATTAAGGCAAGTTTTATGTCCTAATTGCGTTCTGTCACAGAACATATTCCATATGCTGATGAGAACAGCATGATCTACTATTGGATAAAATGTTATGGAAATATCTGTTAGAAACATTTGTTCTGTAGTATAGTTTAATTTTGTTGTTTGTTCGTTGTCCTTGTTCTAGTCTGGAAGATCTGTGTGTTGACGAAAGTGGAGTGTTAAAATTCTTAGCTATTATTATATTGGAGCCTATCTTTTTTATGGAGCCAATAGTTTTAATTCATATAATTGGTTGCTCCAATATTGGTCATATGTACATTTCCAATTGTTATTTCCTCTTGTTGAATTGATTCCCTTATGATTCTAAAGTGAATCTTAATCTTTTTAGAATTTTTAATTTGACGTATATTTTATGTGATATAAGTATAGGCACTACTACTCTCTTTCAGTTCCCACTTGTGTGCTGTATATTTTTCATCCATTCGCTTTTTGTGTATGTATGCTTTTCTGGTGAAGTGAATTTCTTGTCAGTATATCACTGAGCCATTTTTCATCTAGTCATTCTATATAAAATTTTAAACTAGAGTGTATAACCTGTATACATTGATGATAATTTTTGATGACTAGAAAAATGCTTCTAACCTTTTGCTAACATTCTTGGTTGTCCTGTATAGCCTTGGGTTCATTTTTCCTCTCTTGTGGTTCGTCTTTGTAGTTTTGGTGTTTATTTTGTCTGACTGTTATTTCGCTTTTCAGCAATGTCAATGGATGTCTCATTAGCTTAGTCTACAAGGGTCTTTGCCTCCTTGGATTAAGCAATTTTATGTGTGTCAGGTTCATCTGTAGTTCTGAATGTGATGTGTTTAATTGCAGATGTAGGTCTCCTGTAATTTTCCATGGGTTTCACAGGAGTGGGGATGAGCTCATATGCCTGTGCAGGCAAATGACAGCTGGCATGGCAGCAAAGGCAAGGCACCTGTCAGTTTTCAATGTCCATGCACATGTAAGGCAGCTCAGTTTAACCTGAGTGGGTGCAGTGTAGCATGCCTACTACCAGGGACAGCATGTTGGTCAGTTACTATGGGTTGCTGGGCCATGCTGTTGAACCACTTTGTAGTACCTGTCAGTGTCCAAGAGTTATATGGGTATTTTCATAAGGCCTTGTGGAATCAATCTGCTCAGAATGGGCTTCCCAACTGTTTCCTAAATCTGAGGTTCAGTGAGTAGAGCTGCCTGTCTGCTTCATTAGGGTCTTGGTGAACTCAAGCATTCAGGGAAAGCTGTTCACTTGCTTCTTGGGCCCATCAGTGAATGGGAAGGTCTACATATAAGCTTCTTGTGTCTTCAGCACGTTGGATTTCTCACACTCATTCTGTCTTTCTCTTTCTCAGGTATCTGACCCAGAAACTTTGAACAGGATTCTAGAGCACAACATGGTCTGGTGGTGAAAGAGTGGAGATGTCAATCTGAATTAAATGGGGTCTCCTAAGGTTAAGCTTCTGAAAACAGGCTGGTTAGCTAGATCCAAGATTTGATAATGGTTGTGTGCTGTTGTTTAGCTACTTGCTGAAGTAGCAGAAAGGTAGGAAGGACTGCCTGGCTGCTTCCTAGTGTAGAAAGTAGGCCAAGCAAACCCATCCATTTTCTTGGAGTCTCAGTGACTTCCTTCTCTCTGGAAATAGCTTGATGAAATAGCTTCATCCCTATTTTGTGACGCCATCCCTATGGTTATAGTAGGATAATCTTGGGGTGGAATCAGGCCTCAATCTGATCAGTCAGATACATTTTTCCTTGAGAGTTTAAGAAGGAATCAGGCTAGGAATTAGTTATTTGAGTGAATTGTGCAAATACCTGTGCTCACATTGATTGGGTATTTTAAATCTTTTCACAGAGGTCTACTTCGTTCCTTTATTTTGCTCTAAGTTCTTCCTGTGTTCATATATATATATATATATATATATATATATATATATATATTTAATGCTAGCCAGAGTTAATTTCTGTTACTTTCAACTCAAATCAAACTTCAGAATTTTATTCACTTTAATGCTAAGAGTATCTTGTGGCATAATTATAGACTATAATTCCAAAGAGACCAAATGGTGAAATTTGGTTGAAATGAATGTATAAGCACCAGACCATATCATAAAACTGTGAGCATTTTCAAATATACCAAGTGTTCTGCTTTGGTTCAACGTGAAGAGTTCAACACCTACTTATAGAAGAAATCAATGATGTCTGGGAAGTAAATCAATATTTATTTCAAATATATTACAATTGGGTTTTTAGCATGATGAAAAAGTCTATCCATTTTTTCTTATTTGGATATTATGATATACTTCTATACTACTTCATATTTTAAAAATCCTTAACCATAATTTATAAGTTAATCCTGGCCACGCTGGTTAATATAGTCTCATATAAATAATTTCATACAAAGAAATTCAAGCACAGAGAAGTGTCCTTAACCTAGGCTTTTAATCAAGATTGTTGCTGAGCCAGGAAATCTCCACAGCATGTAATTTCTAGGCCTACAAAATTGAATCTAAATTATAACCGCTTCCTTAGAACTTGAAAAATACCCTTACTAAAAATTCAAGGGCATGTAATACCATGGGAGTTACTTGTCCGAATGTATTTTAACATGGCCCAACATGCAAGTTACTCTGTGAAGATATATGGGAGTTGTAAGTCAGGAACAAATGTAGTCTGTAAGAACTGTAGCTATTGCTATATCTCCAATTCTAACTTGTTTTTATGTTCCAAAAGACACAGACTCTGTCTGTCAGCAGCTACCATTATGGAAAATGTTTTTATAGAGATCCTCAATTAAATTTGTTTTCTTTGTGAATTGCTTTTACAGGTTTTGCAGTAAGATAAAAGATAGATGACAGATATATGGATAGATAGATAGATAGATAGATAGATAAAGAGATAATAGATAGATAGGTAATTTTTTTTTTTTTTGGATTTGAAATGTTCCTCAAAGTGTTTTTGCTAAATGCTTGGTTTCTGATGGTCTTCTGGGGAATTGATTGTATCATAAAGTTTCTAAATTCATCAAATGGATTAATCCAATGGTGAAGTCATATTTTGATAGGATTATTTGAAAGTGGTGGAAACAGGAGCCAGTTCTTATTTGAAGGAAGTGGACCACAGAGACATGACGTTGGAGATTACATCTGATCCTTGGTCCCTTCCTCTGGCTCTCTTTCACCCTCTATGCTTCCTGGGTGTCACAAGGTGAGTAGAATCCTTCTGACATGCACTTCTGCCATGATGTTTCTGTTTCATTATGGATCTAAAGCAACAGAACCAACAGATCAACATTGAAACCTCTGAAACTATGAGCCAAAAAAACCTTTCCTCCTTTAAGTCGATTTTCTCAGATATTGGCCACAATGAATAGAAGCTGACTGGCTCAAAGATAGATGATAAATAAATAGGTAGATAGATAGAAAGATATAAATATCTAGATATTTTGTTACTTGTGTGGGTATCACCACATAAATGCCAAGTGTTATTGTCCTATTCTTTACATATCATATATTTTAACACATACAATTACTTTTCCTTTTTTTCTGATTCTATAAAGATTCACTTAATGGACTTATAATTGTAGCCATGTCAACATAATATTTGGTTTAACTGTGGGAATTCCAAGGTATTCGTAGACAAATATTTCTGACTCCTCCTATTCTGTAAATCCTTTGATATAATGATTCTGCAAAATAAACAATACCAAAATTTCATTGACTCATAAGAAATGTTTATTTACTGATCATGGATCACTGCGTTAGCTGCCTGCAATGGCTCCTTTCCAGGTAGAATCCATATTCAAGTGACTACCCTTTCTTGGATCCAGGCTGCTATCTATAATAGAGTAGTCTCATGCAGATGAAAGAGCATAATGCGATGACAAACTTACTATGTCTCTTAAAGCTTCTCTTTGAAGTGCCTCCATTTAGAAATGACATTGTCACTTTCCCCACTTTCACTGATCCACTGGCCAAAGTCAGTGGGACAGTGAGCGCATAGTGAATGAGGTGGGGAAATACACTACTGTTATAATGGAGAAGGGGAGACAGCTGATGATTCTCTAAACAATAATGCAGTGTATTGCATATTTTCTATTCAAGACTCTCTCCCAAAATTAATATTCCACTAAATTGTTAGGTAAGCCCTGGGAACCCAGATAATTGACAGATGTGAAATGATAACATTCCAACAAAGGTAAAAAACATAAGGATTTTGGAAGCTGTGTGAGTTTTGTGGGACATTATGAAATGTTGAAATTTTAAGTGATTGGCATACATGTTACATGACTCAAACCCAATACTAGTTCAGGATCTTGATTTCTTATTTCTTTTTGATTTAATGTTTATTTTCATCAGCATATATCAATGGTATAGATCTAAGATATACTAATTAGTACCCCAATATAATATTTTAAATTTGAAGTTTAAATAAGTGATATATGCTCATCACTTTTATGTGCTTTCTCTCTGAAGGAGAAAATTAAAATTGGAATTTACCTCCTCAAAAAACTATACTCTTGATGCAGACATCTTCCTCACAAGTATGTCAGTTGATAGAACACGCATGCAAAGCTGAAGTTTAGGATGCTGTTTATTGCCATTTTTATTTTTCTCCACTTTAATTAAAGCTTTCATTGATGGTGAAATTATTGGTACTGGAGTGATCCTTGACAAGATCTGAAAAGAATACTTAAACTCATTGTTACATGTTGCTTTTGAACTAGCTAGCAAAAAAAGAATTCCTATTGCACTGCATATGACAACCAAATTTTTATTGGTAACTGCCTCAAGGAGTTTAACTCAGAAGATACTGAAATGTCTATAAAGTCCTAGTTTGTTGACAATTTCTCTTTAGTTTTTTTCAAAACATGGGCTATTACATCATTCACTACATTCCATTTTTCTATATGTAGAAAAAAGCAACACTGTGCATCATGTTTTTTTAGTCAGTAGAGTTTTAAAACAGGCATTTGTTTTAAGAAACAAAATTGTTAAATTTTACTTCTTGTCATTATGCAATGTGGTAGTTTTTTAAAAAATAATATGTAGCTGTTTTTTGTTTATTAGTTCAACTATTGTTTTTTGGTTTTTGTTTTGGATATTGTTATGGCTGCTTCATTTCAGAATGCTATTTCTCTTGTGTTAAGCTCAAAAGACAGTTCCTGGTTCAGATTAAAATTCAAAGTTGCATCCACTCTCTGATTCCAAGTATATCGTTATTAAATATTTCAGTGAATTTCTCTGAACTCTACATATTATCTCTGGAGAATGGAATATTCAAAGCAAAGTTGGAGTGTGCTATTGGATTTGGAGCAAAGCAAGGCAGAATGGCTGTGGTTAAAAAAGATACATGGAACACCACCAAATTACAAGTATGAAGCTGCCAACCTCATGCTCTCTTCAGAAGCGTATGCACAGGATTAGATAAGCTACCATCACCTAAACGGAGTGGTTTCCTCCAATAAAGGAGGAAGCCCCATGAGGTCACAAATGGCCATTTCTGTTAGGAAAACAAAAAGGAAGAAGTTGCATCATATTCTCAGAATATGTACTTTCCTCCTGGTTTCTACTAACTTTATTTGGAATCCCAAATCTGAACTGCGACATAACCTGTTATCTTGCCTGATAAACTCACCATTTGTTCAAACTGTTTTGGCTGGTTTTCCTAACACATCGTTTGTCAAAAAAACAAACAAACAAAAAAGGCAAGAATATAAAGTCTAAAGTAAGGGGTTTAGGCTGAGATCCTGACATTTCTGCTTTACATATCCCATTTTAGCAAACTAGTTGGGGAACAGCTCACAGCTGCATATTCCAACTGTCTTCCTTGAACGGCTGTTTAATCTATGGTGAACAGAAAATAGATTCTAACTTTGACTCTTAGCTCTGTCAATGTGTGATCTTCGCCATATTACTTATCTGTACTTTTGAGTTCATGTTATTAGAACCAGTGTGCTCGTAACATTCATATAAATAGAGTTGAGATAAAGAGTCAATTAAATAATATATAGAGAAAGCTCTTCATATAGTAATTGAGCCATAGCAGGCAGTCAATAAATGATAACTTAGTAATATTTTTCCTTTTTGTTCAGGAAGAAAAACAATACATGATAAAAAAATAAAAATCTTTATCTGGTTATATCTAACCTTATACTTCTCATAATGAGAATAAATTTGTTCTGGGGAAATGGAGACAAATTGAAAAAGCCATATTTTTGGTCAGCCTTTTTTTCTCCTTTTAGCGTACTGCTCATGACTATCATAATAAACAGTTTGGTAGGACTGCAGTTCATAGGTGCTCCTATTCTGAGAAACAGTGTTGTACATCAGAAATATAGTGTGCACCACACATATAATTCTAATATTTTAGCAAACATGTTAAAAAGAACAAAAAATTGAAGTTTTGTTTGCAGGCTGAAATAGATCAAAGAATCATTCTGGAAGTTGCTGTAAGTCACGTTAACCAAAGATGTAGGTATGCCTACTAAGAAAATTTCACTACCTTAATAAGACTTTGAGCTTAAGCTTAGGTAGTACTGAGGTATCTTGTGTTGTCTACTTATTAAAATTGTATGGGATAACAACTCTAAACTGCTCACGTCTACCATGAAAGTTCTAACGAAAAGGAAAGACAATTCCTTCAACACAGTTTATTAAAACTCCATTGCATTTTTTCTAGCCTTATCTCAGCATTCTATTCAAAATATATCACTGAGGTTCACTCTGTAATTGAGACTATGTACAATGTGCTGCATATGGGAATATTGATCAGGCTTATCTTTTTCTTTTCAAAATTGCACATTTTATTTTATTAATGCATCTTACAGTAACTATTGTATTAAATCAGAATTTTAACATTATGATACATAAATAGCATGAAACTTGGTGTCCATAAATCACAGCACTAAATTGTAAGTTTAAAGTTAAGATTTATAAACCAACATACTAAATCACAACTTTAAAATTCAAGATTCATTAATAAGAACTTCTATATGCATGATGTATAAATCAAAGCACTGTACCTGCTTCTTGGAAGTTAATGTGCGTAAATCAGAATTCTGAAAGTTAATATTAATAAATCAAGGAAAATGTATTTTACTTGGTAAGTTTTTTTTAATGGAATAGTTCCTACAGTACGTAATGGAGGTTATCTTCTCAAAAATATGAATCTTTGCACTTCCTTTCATAGCCATTTCCAGAACATCTTTTCTGTTTTATTTAAACCCATTTCTCTTGTGTGAATATGGAAATACATGGTACGCATCTTTTTGATACAAGCTCTCATATTCGTAAAAATGGTAATTGAGTCGCAATATAGGTTTTCCACTTTTAAACTACAATTGTCCACAAAACATTGCTTTCTTCCCTAGCAGCTATTATCTGTACTTTTGATTATTTTTTACAAGTATCTACAGTTCTTTTGAACGTGATTTGTGGAAACCTGGACATACGTTACACAGGTCCTATTAACACAGGTTGTGGTGCGTGAAGTTCCTTTGAACCTCATGCATCATGTCTGTTTGTAACAGTCCAATTATATCTCAGTCAAAACAACAGGAACAGTTTGAGCCTCCTATTGTAATGTGCTATTGTGCTCTCAGAAGAGAGAATTGTTTCACTCTCTTTATGGCTAGGCTCTCTGGGCTCCAGAGTAGCCTACATCAAACTAGATTCTGCCTTTTCCACTATATTAACACTGCTGTTATGGTATTATAGTTACCAAAGCCCTCCCTGGCTCCAGAGGTCAAAAACCATCTTGAATCCTTGTCTTATGTGAATATTCAACGGTAGTTAGTACTGTTGTCACTTTTATCATCAGTATCTCTTCAAATTCCTCGTACTTTCCAGAAGCCCCACCCAGTCTCCTTTATGGAACTACCCAGTTTAACATCTCTTAAATGGTAGGATGTTTCCTCCTTGAACATCTCATTTTCTTACTATCAGGGGCTTCACATTTTTCCCGCTTAAATGTTGATGACTTAATGGGGTTCTTTCTATGATCTAGAAATATTTACTGGATATTTCTTCTTAGATATACTACTGGGACCTTTTTGATTTACATACTAAAACTGGAATTCATTGTTTGTTTTACTGAAGTAGCTTCCTTTTTCAAATCCACCCCCAAAAATCCATGTCTAATTAGCCAAGAACTTCTCTCAATTTTTTTTCTATCCATTCTACTTCTACAAAACATTGTTTGAGCTCAGACGCTCTCCCCTTATTTCATCCTTGGGTTGTTCTCAGTTTCCTAACTGCTCTCTATCCTTCCAGAACAGAAATCTGATCATGTAACTCCTTATTTAGACATTTCTGTTCTTTCTTCTTTATAAAGTTGGTCCATAAAGACACATATTCTTCTGTATTGTCAATCTGAACTCTGATTCCCATCATGTTCTGTACTGTAAGTGGATAGTTTTTTAACCTGGGGAATTTTGTCGCCCAGGAACATCAGCAATGTCTGCAAACACTTTTGGCTTTCACAGTTCCTTGCACTAGTGTTACTGACACCTACTGGGTAGAGGCCAGTGTTGCTGCCAAACAACCTGCAATGCACATAACACCATCACAAAACAAAGAATCACCCAGTTTCAAATGTCAGTAGTGCAGAATCTCAGAGACCTGGCTGCAGACAAAGTAATTACACATATTTCACCTTGGAAATGAATCTGCCATGTGGTTCAGAGCCTCTGAAAATACTACATAAAGTCTATGTCCTTTATCTGAAACATTGCTTCATTGTTCATACACAGACACATACTCTACTTCACCCTAGAAATCTCAGTTCAGTGTCTCCTTTACTGTCTTGGGATTTGATCCTCTTCCCAAGCCCTGTTGATGTATCAACATGGGTTTTGGAAATAACATACAAGAGATTCAGTGTTATATTTCTGGTTAGAAACATAACTGTACCTTACTAGTGCTTTATACCTGAATAATGTAAATTGTTGTGCCCAGATATTTCTCCTAGAGTCATGAATATAAACATAGCAAGGCTATATGTTTATTACTTAAATGTAATCTGATATTAATGCAAGATAAATATAGCTAAACATCACTTACCTCACTGACAACCAACATTTACTTGACAAGTCTAGTACATTACTTCTAGCATAGGAAGTACAAAGAAAGGATCTTCCCATGTAAATGATGCACATTTCTCAATGAAAATAACACACATATTTTGGTGTGATAACTAGACCCTTATAATATGCTTTCAAGGTCTATTTACAGATGAATATAAAACAAGTGGAATAAGAGTAAAATCTGTCCTGAATTATACTTGGATAATTGGATTGTACAAAGGAATAGTATGACATCTGATACATCTACTTATAGAAATTGCTGCATCTTGTGGAATATGTGACATGTAAGAATTTGCAATTTATCTGAAAACATAGGAATAAAATTCTAAAATAAGTAGAAAACTGAACACTACAGTATATAATCAACAGTAAATGATAGTACCAAAAAGTACCTAAATACTTTTCTATATAAATTTCTAAGGCAGCAAAAAAATGGCCCTTACACCTGGAGTATGAAATAGATGACAGTATAGTCATCCGTGTATATTTGTGAAGGCACATATGTATCCATGGATATATTTTTATTTTTTTCTCCAATGCACATTCTTCTATCTATTTTGTAACATGGAAGGGCAGTCTTATTTACCTTATGTTACAAATAAAAATAAGTTTATCAGAGATGTAGAACAGTAAAGAAAACATGTAAATGTATTTAAAATAATTATCAATAATATAACCACATGGTTTAAGTATTTTACTGAAGCTCCTGCAACAAATATTTACGTGAGAATTTGTGGAGCTTTTTTAAAATTTGTGATGAATTCAGCATTAAAGTAAGCAGAGTTATTATGGCTGCACTAATATTCCTGTATTATCTAAGCTATTCCCAGAGGAAATAATGGGAGAAAGTAAAATCAAGTAAAAAATAATTTTATCGGATCTACTGGAAAAGACTTCTTTGACATCAAGGGCATATACAGATTTCCTTGATAGTCAGACTCCATATGATTTAGTTTAGTAATTTCACTACTTCCTTTCACTTACTTACTCTAAGTAACTTGACATCTGACTATATCCTTTTATGCATAATAGTACACATATTATGACAACTTTGATGCCGTTTAGAGCATATAATAAGGCATGCTTCATAAAAAATTTAAGAATATATATTTGTGATTCTGAGAGGCTTATTTGTTATATAATTTGAGATAGAATTAGTTGTCATATTTAGCTACTTTTTATTTTAGTATCAACTAATGTAAGCAATAACATTTTGAAACATATATTATTAGATGAAACTTTCTGAAGTATTCTGATTTTTATTTAAATGCCACTTCCTATTATCAAATAAGAAAAAAAACTAAAATATTCTTTCCGCTAGAGATTTATATCACTTATTAAAATTTACAGTCCAGAATCTCATAACATAAAAGATATACATCAGTATAAATTTATAGAAATCCTAAACCCCATAAACAGTATTTAAAGTGAAATTAAATTACAACCTAAGATAAAAGAAAATCATACATTGAGAATGACAAAGACTTACTAGTTTAATAAAGATTTCAAGAATTAAAAAATGGAAATAGTATATTAGCGAGGAATACTGCAAGGAGACATGAACAGGTAAATCAAAAAGAAGAAAAATATGGATGGTTAATAATGTAGAAATCAATTTAACTCACCAGTTATTGAATAAATTATAATTGAAACAACAAGTTAATATATTTACCTGTCATATGGGTCATTTTTTAAATGCAGTATTACTACCCAGTAATGATGAGCACACAAAGGGGTGATTAAAGAATATGGTGAATGTTTAATTTTTTTAAATTACAGTAAAAGACAGATCACCAAGGATGTCAAGAAAAGTGTGTTCAATGTAAGTGGGAGATTAACAGCAATGCAAGAGAGATTAACAGCAATGTGTCTTTTGCTGCAATATTTTTTTAAATTATGTATTTAACATACTTTGTGATCAACTCATTGATCAAACATTTAGGGCAATTTCTGTCAAGTAAAAACATTATGGTATACTTACTTACCATATTCATTGGATCTAGCAACATGCCACTTCAGACTTTTCCCCAAAATCAAGATGACCATGAAAAATAAACATTCTGAATCAATTCAGGGATTGAGGGAGCCACAATAGGGCAAGTAAAGAAAATCACAAAAGAGGACTTGCAGAACTGCTTCAGAAAGAATGAATGGATAAGTGTTTGAGATTACTTTGAGGGAGATCAATGGCAATATGGTCTTTTTACTGTAATACATTTTAAAGAATCTTTTATCTTTCACCATCTATTTTGATCACACATCATATGAATAAGAGGCATTGATGATTTTAAACACTTCCACTAATCTTTAATAATTAGTATAACTGTCTAGGAGGGATAAATTTGTCTTTAAAATAATAATCTCTTTTGGCTTAGAAAGTTCCTAGGAATTTATTTTCAAGAAATATTTATACCACACGATTTTAATTGCACCATAAGTTACTTTCCACATTCAAAATTACCTTAATATACAAGAGAATGAGATGGTGTCTTAATTACTTCCTCATCACAGACACAACACAATAACACAATAACAGCACAATAACAGACACCAACAAAGCAAAGGAGGAGTGGTTTACATCGTCTCACAGTTTTCAGAAGTTTCAGTTCATGTTCAGAGGGTTGAAACAGGAATTACATGGTGGGGAGGGGTCAGGGCAGTAGCCAAGATGAAGAGTAAGAAGGGAAGAGCTGGGGAAGGAGATATATCTGTTCTGGTCACCCAAATGACCTGCGTCTTCCCATCAGGTCCCACCTTCACACACTCAGCTGCTGAACTCACCTGTGGATGATTTCACTTTTGAGTGCAGTGCCCCCATGAGACAATCACTTTCCACATGCCCCACTTGTGAGAGTATGAGGCCATCTAGGGACTTTTTTTAAAAATCTAAATCATAGCAGACTGTTTGAACAAATCATGATGTATCCATAAGAAGAACTACTATG
Source organism: Dasyprocta punctata (assembly GCA_004363535.1). Classification (NCBI taxonomy): domain Eukaryota; kingdom Metazoa; phylum Chordata; class Mammalia; order Rodentia; family Dasyproctidae; genus Dasyprocta; species Dasyprocta punctata. Next base: position 11,806 of record RJWM01014121.1, on the reverse strand, counting down.
TAGCAAAATAATTCTACTACTACGAAAATAATTCTACAAATATATTTACTAACAAAATAAAATATCCATAACTCATAACTATTTTTAAAATATAGCTTCCAAAAATATATGCAGTAATTCTGCTAAAATGTTTTTCAACATAAGAATTGCTCTAATTTACATGGGTAAGAAATTTTTGTTATAATGTGTACCCAACAATGTGAGGAGCACATTAAATTGTTTTCAGTAACTTCCCATTAAGGACCCATGAAAAACTAAGACAGCAATCTTTCATGACCAAGGACAAGAAAGCACCTCTGAGGAACTGCTCATCATACATCAAGAAATAAGTTCCTATTATTCTCTATGATTACATTTCTTACTTTCCTACCTTTTGCTCTTTCTAAATTATATGTTCTTTGTTTCTTTGTCATTATCCTCCACTTCTACTGTTATTATTGCCTTGGGTTCTTTGTGTGTGTATTAATATCTGGGCCTCTGAAACAAACTCCCTAAAAGAGGGCATGCTATCAAGCCTGGTAGTTAGCATGTAATATGGCATGTACACACCAAGAAGGATTATTGTAGCAAATTTTTTATTCTTTAGCTCCGAGTCTTGGCTTCAGCTGATCACCTTTGTTTTCAACATTGATTAATGATCCACTTAATTTTGTCTTGGACAGCAGAGACATATGACATAAATGAGGCTACTCTTATTTTACTGAGATGTATAAACTAGAAGAAACTTAAAGTTTTATGTCTGTGATAAAATTATATAATTTTTGAGCTTGGTCTGGGAGGCAGTGACCAGTCCTGCCCCCACACACAGATCAGCCACCATCAGGGATACGATACTTTTTGCTGAGAGCCAGCACAGGCTGGGAAAAGCAGCAGACAGACACACACCAGCTCACACAATGGCCAACATCAGATACCAGTAGCCAGCATTGGCCAGGAAAACCAACCAGTCACTCTTCTGAGAAATTGTAGCCATTGTGGGAAGTGCCTGGGACCCCACTACCTGCTTATCCAAAAGAGCCCAGGAAATGTCAAGATGAAGAAGCAAAAGTCAGTCTCTCGTCTCCAACTCATGTAGAGCTAGTCCAGGAGATGCAAACACAGAAGAGATTAGGAGTTGCACACATGAAGTTTCTGAAGAGATGGCAACTAAAGTAAAGAAACAACTTCATGAGGTTATAGAAGAAATTAAAACAGAAATACTATCTCATGTAAAAGAAGAAATAAAAAACATAATAAAGAATTGCTGAGCATCTCTAAAGAAGACATAGATGAAAAATAGAGGAGCATAGGAAAATGAGGGAAACGTTGAATGAACAATACAAAAAATATTTCGAATGAATGGAACAGATTCAAAGAGATATACATGAAATTTAAAAACTCCATTGAAAGCTGGCAAAACTGCTTGAAAGAAACTGAAGACAAACTTTCAAACTTTGGAGACAGGTTGCAACTACAGACAGTGAAAGAAATGATCTGTTAAAAATAACAAGAAACCAGGAAATAACAATTCAATGGCTGCAAGACAACACAAAGAAAAATAATTTAAGAGTAATAGGGGACAGCAAAAAAAGCTGGAGACAACACAAATGACATAAAAAGTCTATTTACAGAAGTAATAGCAGAAAACTCCCCAAGCATGAGAAAAAGATGTGACATGAAGATAAGTGAGGCATACAGAACTCCAAATAGCCATAATCAAAATAAATCTACACCTAGACATATAATAATCAAGAGCCCAGAAATTCAGTACAAGAACAGAATAATAAAAACCACTAGAGAAAAAAAGGAAAAACATTACCTATAAGAGAAAATCCATCAGAATCACAACAGACTTCTCAACACAAAATATCAAGTCAAGAAGAGGTTGGAGTGAAGCATTTCAAATCCTAAAAGAAAACGACTTTCATCCCAGATTGATGTATCCTGAAAAACTATCTTTCAAAATTAATGGAGCAATGAGATACTACCATGACAAAGAACAACTAAAGGAACTCATGACCACAAAAACAACCCTACAGAGAATACTGAAGGACATTCTAGAGACAGACAAAAATGACAACAGTTCCAGGAACAGTGGCAGAGGGGAATCACCAAGTAGGGCAATTAGTTGAATAAAGGGGAAAAGTAGGCAGCCAATGGCAGGAAAATAGCAAGGCAGAGATGAACCAGTGCATGTTGTCCATAATCATTAATGTAGATGGTCTCAATTCACCAATGAAAAGAAACACAGGCAGAGTGGATCAGGAGACAGAATCCATCAATGTGTTCTATACAAGAAATGCATTTAACTTGAAAGGAAATTTATACACTGAAAGTCAAAGAGAGAAAACAAATCTCTATGTGACAGGGAACCAGAAAAAAGTAGGGGTAGCTTTCCTGTCAATTACAGAATGTATAAGAAAGATATGGCATTTTTATACAATGGAAAGCTACTTAGCTATAAAGAAGGATAACCTCAAGGCTCTTTTAGGTAAGTGAATACAACTGGAGATCATGCTCAAGGGGGAAATGGTTCAGTGTCACATCAGTGAACATCATGTTGTCTCCCTAGTATAAAAAAACCAAAGGAGTTAGTGGGTTCCAACATGAACAATAGATATTGTGAAAGTGAAAGGAGAGGAAATGTCTAAACAGGGAAGGCAATAGCCATTCTTAATCAATTGCCATGTTTTGAAACCCCGTATTATTTTCATTGTTCTGGTTTTTTTTGTTTGTTTGTTTGCTTTATTCTGTTTTGTTGTGTTTGATTTTATTATATTTGATGGCATGGGCAGCTATTTCAGAGACAACAAAATAAATTATGGTAGCCATTATTGATTTCCTATTATCTTGTTTTGAAGCCCTGTATTGCTTTCTTTGTTTTGCTTTGATTGATTTTATTCTATTTTGTTTTGTTTAATTGTATTATGTCTGATGGTATAGACAGCTACTTTGAAGATAATGAGAGGCATTCTGGTAGCCACTGTTGATTTCTTATTATCTTGTTTTGAAGTCCTGTGTCACGTTCATTGTTTTGTTTCGATTGACTCTATTCTGGGTTTTTTTTTTTTTGGTCCTGTTCTCTTCAAAAGAAAAAAAGAAAAAGATAATATAAATTTTAAAACTATAGCATAAATAATTTTGTTTTATTCTTATTAATGGTTCATTTTTTCAATTTTGAATTTACCATTATCTGTGAAGACAAAATAGAAAGTTTTATATTCCATTTCAAATCACTTGATCTAGTTTCCTGCCTAAAGGCTTTTATAGCTGTTCTGATGATTATCTGTAAATATATCCTTCTTCAAAACCATTCATTCTCTCTTTTTTTTTTTTTTTCGGCACCAGGGATCGAACTCACAGCCTCACGCCTACCAGACAGGCGCTTAAGCCACTGAGCCAAACTCCCAGCCCTAGTTTTTTTTTTGATGCAGGGTCGCACTATGTAGCTCAGGCCGGCCTTGCGCTCGCATTGTAGCCCAAGCGGGCCTCAAGGTCACAACACTCCTCCTACCTCAGCCTCCCGAGTGCTGGGATTAAAGGTGTACGCCACCACGTCCGGCCATTCATTCTCTTTCACGTGTCATTTCATTGCCTTTTTTCATTCCTTTATCCATCTTCATTCCTATAAGAATCTTGTAAATGATGCTAAGGAAAGTCAGCAGTTTCTAAATCTAAAAATACTACTTGTGTGCATTTATATTTCATTTAACCTGTCTTTAAAAAATGTATTTACATGTAGAAGTTAAGTAGCTCCTCAGATTATATAGGCAATCTTGCAGTGCTGAATTTGGAGGTTATCTGCACCAAAAGTATGTTGCCCTTTCAAAATGTGTTTGTCCTTCTCTACCTTAAATTGTTTCCTCATGCTCAGAACAAGTTTCTTGTTTTCAGGAATGATTCTCTGAAAAATCCTTTGTCTGTATGGACATCATTTAATATTTTACCTAAAGTCACCATAGTCTCTATATTTTCATTTCTTAAGCCTGTTATTTTGGTGCTTTTTCTTTCTGCTCTACTATACCTTTAATAGTTTTTTCCATTAATTGACCATTTTATTCTAGCCTCAGTGCAGTTTTATACTTTATAGACTTTCTAAAATTCAAATCATATTTATTAGTATCCAAGCTATGCTAGATATTGTAGTGAACATTCTTTTTTTTTTTTTTGCGGCACCGGAGATTGAACTCACAGCCTCGTGCCTGCCAGGGCAGGCGCTTAAGCCACTGAGCCAAACTCCAGGCCCTGGTTTTATGAGGCAGGGTCGCACTATGTAGCTCAGGCCGGCCTTGCGCCGCGTTGTAGCCCAAGCCAGCCTCGAACTCACAACACTCCACCTACCTCAACCTCCCAAGTGCTGGGATTAAAGGCGTGTGCCACCATGCTCGGCTTTGTAGTGAACATTCTGAGGGAGTCCTTGTTCATCAGTGTATGGAACTAATGAATGTAGATAATTACAGTATGAGGAAGGGGGAGAAGAGGACAGATAGCTAAAAAGTATCTTAAAACTAGCATGAAAAAACAGAAGAATTATTGAGAGATACTGCAAAAGAGGAATCTGAGGAGCAAAGATAACATTGATAAGGAATATTATACTTTTCCTTATACTTCATATGCTTGTAATAGGAAGTGTTAAATACATCATTTTTAATGAAATTCACTGAGCCGGAAAAGTGAATTAAGATGTCACTGAGGGGAGAGAGTGTAGAAAATAATTCAAGATGAAATGAGTCAGGGTGAAATGTACACTTCATGATGAAACTCAGCTGAATATAGATGAAGAAAGCAAAATCTGTAAGAGAGACTGTTAAGGACCATTCAGTAGACTGTAGAGGTAGACACACCATGTTGCAAGAAGGATGTTGCAAGGATTGTTATGCACGCACCTGAGTACCTTGGTAGCAAAGAAGGCAAGAATAATAGATGAAAGGACAAGTAAAAGCATGAGAATGCTCTAAGAATAAAGGACTAGAAGGTGGGCCAGTGATATACCTTAGTTGCACAGCACCTTGCTGACAAACACGAGTCCCAGAGTTAGATTCTTGGTAACAAAAAATAAAATAGTAAAAACTAACTAACTAAATAAGAAGTAGAAAAATTATTATCACCTTGAAGAATAATGTTGGGGTCCTAAAAACATGAAGTGAAATTTTTGGCAAAATGCTAGAAGCACAAAAAATTGTTTAAGAAATATTAAAAATATGTACATAGAGGAGGCATTACAAAAGAGAGTTTTAGTATAAGAGCTTTCATATTTATAATCATTTTAAATTTAAAAATTTAAAACACCAACATGGGGAATGGACAAACTTTTAAACATATGGTGTTGAAGAAATTGGATATCTACATGCAACAGAATAAAGTTAGATCTTACACCAGCTACAAAAATTAATTCAAACTGGATTGAAGAACTAAATATAGGAGCTGAAACTATAAAACTCTTAGAAGTAAATATAGAGGAAATGACACGTAATATTGGCTTTGTCAATGATTTCTTGAATATGATATGGATGCACAGGCAATGAAACAAAAGTTAGATAAAGTATAGTACATCAAGATAAAAATAACCCTATATATCAAAGACATAATCAAAAGAGTGAAAAGGAAACCCATCAAATGGAATAAAGTATTTGTAGAAAATACATCTGATAAAGAGTTAACAACCTGAAAATTTAAAGAATTCCTGTAACTCAACAACCACCAAACTCACACACACAAAAAAACCCAACTCAAAATAGGTAAAAGATTTTTGTTGTTTGAAACAGTACAAGGCACCTTTCCATTGTTTCAACAAAAGCACTATTTCCTCCACCCAGAGTAAAGCATTAGCACTTTTCTTTACTTAATGCTGTCCAAACCCCACCTTCTTTGCACGGGTCACCCAGGAAGGCAAGTGTAGAGTCACAACTTCTGCATGTTTATAGGGAGTAGGTTGGTGTATTTTATGTTGTTTTTTAGTTATTTTTAGAAAAAGTTTCTAAATTTAAAACAATGACATGAGGTAAAATGACAGTAAAAGTTGGGTTAAAATAAAAAAAGACAATAGGTAAAGGACCAGAACAGGTATTTCTTTAAAGAAGTTATGTAAATGGCTAAAAAACTTACAAAAATATGCTTAACTTCACAAATTATTCATGAAATATAAATCAAATTCAGAATGAAGTACCAGCTCATACCCATTATGAAGACCTATTTTCAATAAAACCTCCAAAACAGCGAGTGTTAATAAGGATGTAGATAAATAGTAAACCTTCTACACTATTAGTGGGAATGTAAAATGGTGCAGTTTCTAAGGAAAACAATATGACATTTGCTCGAAAAGTTAAAAGTATAATTACCATATGATCCAGCAATTCTACATCTGGGTGTATACTGAAAAGAATCAAAAGTGGAGTCTCAAAGAGATACTAATACACCTATATTCATGGTAGCATTATTCACAAAAGCCAAAACTTGGAAGCAAATCAAGTGTGCAACAACAGATGAATAGCTAAATAAATGCAGTATATAAATACATTGGAATATTATCAAGTCCTAATACAGAAGGAAATCTTGACAGCACTCCAACATGGAAGAAACTTGTGGACATTATGTTAAGTGAAAACAGCCAGATACCAAAGGATAAATACTGCAGAAATCCATTTATAGGAGATGTTGGGAGTAGTCAGATTCAAAGAGAAAAAGAATAGAAGATTGTTTGCCAGGAAATGGGGTTGGGGAAAATAGGGAGTTATTTAATAGGTATAGAGATTCAGTTTTACCAGATAAAAGGTATCTGGAGATTGGTGGTATAATGACGTGAATGTGCTTAACACTACTGAGCTATAAAATTAAAAGTGATTGAGAGAGTAAATTTTGTTATGTGTGTTTACAACAATTTTGAAATTTTGTATTATATGTATTTTGCCAAAAAAACAAACAAAAACCTACTATTTCTTTCCACCTTCTCTTAGTCACTGAACTTATTACACTTTCATAAATGTTTGAGGATATTTCTTTTTTCCAACCTTTGCTGATTTTCTTCTCTTTGTTTTCAAACCTCTTCCTCTCAGGTCATCTCCTGGAAGTCATCGAAGTTAAGCTCTCATGTTTTGAAATCTTCTCTCACCACCTATTTTTCCTTACCATACATTTAAATATGTATTTTTGAGTGTTCATTTCTTATAGTTCATCTTCCTTGTGGGCAGGAATAATGGTCTAATTATTTCATGACTCCCTCTATAACAGCTGGTTGTTGTCTTGGTCCAGAGCTAATGTCCAGTAAATGTATACTTAATGAAAAAATGAATTTAGTTAATAAAAATACAAGAGTTTAGGTTAAATATGGTCAAACATTTTTGTCAAAGTTGATTTTAACCCTTTGAGGAATAAAAGTGAGATCAGTACAGTTAGTTGTTAGTTGTCATCTATTCTCATTTTCTTCTCAATACTATCATATACCAAAATGTAGAAGTGAAAAACTAAATTCTCAGATTCCATTTAAATAGGTCTCTGATAATTAGGTCCCACCAGTGAGTTCCACTCTGTAGATCAAATGTCTTGGAGATCATATTCCTGCTATGATTATTTTCATGGCTAGCAAAAATTCACATATATCTGTGCTCTGACTCAGGATTCTAATGACAAGTCATTAATACCTGTGTATTAGAGGCAGATGTGCAGAGGAGGTATAGCACTAACAGCATGTTTCTCATATTTAGATCTCAGCTATTGTGAGATGATTGACAGATTGCTAACTTTCAGCACTCCATCTTTAAACACCTCTATCCTTATATTCAATCCCTTTCTGCATAAAATGCATACAATTTTCAGGTTACTCCACTGAATGTAGAAGATTCACATAAAATATAAATGAAATTAGAATGGAATCAGAAAAGAACACTAAGTGTTGATCTTATTTGCCAATGGTTTTAAACTCAAGGTTTAAAAAACTTTTGGAATAAATAATAAATTAATAAATTATTATTATTTTAAATGGACAAAACATTGCACAAAGCAAAAAATCACTAAAAAGATGTCATGACAAAATAACAGAGTTTTGTTTTCATAGGCTTTATACTAAAAAAATCATTAAAAACCATATTCACAGTGTACTTGGGCTTTAAGCATATATTTAAAATTTCTCAAGTTATCATCTCTGAGAATTCATCATGAATCATTTAAGTATACAAATTAACTGCCCTCTATGCTCCTACATCATTTCATTCATTCTTGTATGACAATCATGGTATTAGATTTTGCTTATTGTTTCACATCTTTTTCTCCCACCTCTCTACATTTTGGAGCTTCTGAACATCAAGAGAAATTTTATTTGTCAATGAAATTGAATACTTGATACCGAATTATGATAAAACTAGACAGACTCATAAATGATTAAACAATTGTAACATTAAATGCACTGATCAATGGATCTGTATGTCCTAGAAAGAATGCTTAATTAAAATCACTCTAGGCTTTTTCACCCTGAGTAATTGTTTAATGCTAGAAAGAAGTTTGTCTTGTGTCTCCATGGCATAATATATTAAACTGGTACAGGATTTTTTTTATTCTTCTTTGCAGTTGAAGTCATTTTATTTGGATGGTTTCCAACCTCATCAACATAATTTATAATTTTCTTAAAGTTTAAGGCTATATCTATTTCTTTTCCTTTGCCCATATCAGTGCTGTGTCCACATGGGAAAACAATGAACCCTTTTTATGTGATCATTTTCTTGTGAAATGTTCTCTGCCTTTTAGTTGATTTTTCTGATGGTTTCGAACCCCTTTATGGCAGGTCATTTGTCAATTTGAGAATTAGTAGGAGATCAAGAGAAGCTATTGTGTGTTGCTTCTCATTTCATCATTTCTGGACAACTAGTTTTTGGACAACACTCATATACTTAAGACACCCACATATTTGGAGTAAATCACTGTAAATAAGCGATCAGCAGAAAACAACAGCCTGTAGAACACATTACCAAGGAGCAGCAGGCAGCCAAGTTTTTCATAACTGGGCTACTAGCCACCAATTTAAAGCTTTAATCTGAACACACTTTCACCACACAGAAGTCTGTTTTTCTACACAACATGAATGAAAGGGTACAAAACACTGCTGCTCTAAGTTATATTAAATTGATATTTTTAAACAATTCTGGCTTGACGTTGGTAAACATGCTTTGGTAAATGCATATTCAAAGAAATGAAAGATGCTAAAAATAAGAGAATATATGTAAACATACATGAAAAGAGTCTTTTTAAAAATCTCTACCACCAACATCATTGCCCTGTCTCTTAGGTTATCTTGCAAATAATTGACTTTGGCAGTATTAGACTTGGTTCTTACATAACTACACTGAATGTTTCTCTGCCTTTTAGTTACTAATATCACTGTCTGCCATGAAGAAAGCAAGCAATTACATTCTACTTCATTTGAATGCTGGAAAGTCTTTTAAAATTTTGATATTTTCAGTTGAAAGCAGAAAAATAAGCATTTTCCAAGAAAGAAAACCTATTTTGGAAGTGAGTTATTGAAATATTCTATTCCCCTAATGATATTCTACCACAGAGCAATAAATGTGAGCTTATAATCATAAAAATACTTGATGATGCCTTTTTATCCAAATATTTCAGAGCACTAAAGGAAATAAAAATACCATCCATTTGCATACTATTTCTGATAGAGAATAAAATAAATAAACAGGTATAAGATTGTTTGAATTTCTGTGCAACCCATGGCATCAAACCACCGAAAGGAATATTTCTAATGCTTTGCAACTAAATCTGAACAAATAAGCCGTTTTCCACTGACAACTCGTAAGTGACCTAAAATTTATTTTCTAACTTTAGTCTCCAACCCAGTATGCCCTTTGTGCTACTTAAGAAAAGTGCTTTGTACATATTATTCCCTTCTAACATTTTTTCCATCCCTCTGCTCCCAGGATGTCAAAACCTTCTCTGAAAAAAAAACTCTAGGGAACTTTCAAAGAAGTAGGTAAATCTATCCCATGCTCTACCTTTGCACAAAGTAAATTTTAAATACCCAACCGAGTAGATATTTAAGATTCAATTTGTGTGAAAGAAGACAGATGTGATTCATGGCAATCTATTAGTGCAGAGGAAGGTGACCCTATAGACTGGGAGCCAGGCAGTCTTTGTCCTGCTCCAAAATACTTCATTTATGCCTTTTGTTGTTTGTTGTTTTTGTTTGTACTGCTTCCAACACCACAGTCTAGAGGAAAGGGGCAGAAAACTTCATTGCTAGAGTTCTGTTTGCATGTACCCTCTACAGCTGAGAGTCTCACAAAATACCAAGTCATGAGGAAAACACTAAGAGCTGCTTCACCTTAACAACAGCTCTGAAATCTCAAGAGCTGTTCCTCCAGTTTCTTCACTGTGAGTGGTTTTTCTCTTGCCTCTTCTCTAGGACCCACCTTGCTAGTCAAATTATAACCCAGCAACACTGGCAACAGCTGGGAGCTTGATAACAAAAGTCCAACTTCTGACAATTAAATAAGAATGTACATTTTAAGAAATTCCCGTCTGGTCCAAATGCACATTAAATTTGAAGTAGCACTTTTCTCAATGTGCATTACCTTCTTACTACATGATTTGTAGCAAAAGATCCTTACTCAAGAAGTTGATATTGGAACACTTTAGCTTGTGAGATTTTGGTTTTCTATACAGGACTTACATTGTGGCAAAGCTCTGCAGTGTTTGACATTTCTTGTCTTCTTAATTCTAGATAAAGATCTTTTTATACTTTTTTCATTTAATTTTAATATAGTATTACCTTTATGACTGATAAAGTATTTGCTCAATGAAGCTTAAGAGTGAAAGCCAAATGGACTTGGGTTCCTGGCCCACTTCTAACTTCATTATCTTTATTTAGACCTTGGGGCAATATTATGAAGGAAAACATTCAAAGAATAGCACCGACGAACACAACCTCACATGCAGGAAAACAGGAAAGATGGAGTGGCCAATGGCTATGAGAGCCAATCAGTTATCTAAGTCACTTTTAATGGAATCATATTGTCATTCTCAACAGTAAAGAGAAATGAGTCGGAAACACGAGACTACAAGTGTTAATGGAAAAGTCATTCCAAGTGAGCTTCCTAATGTCTTTTTTTTTTTTTTGTGGCACCAGGGAGGGAACATCACAACCTCACATCTGCCAGATAGGCGCTTAAGGCACTGAGCCAAACTCTCGGCCCAAGTTTTTTGAGGCAGAGTCGCACTATGTAGCCAAGCCATCCTCAAACGCACAACACTCCTCCTACCTCAGCATCCGGAGTGCTGGGATTAAAGGCGTGCACCACCACGCCCGGCCCTAATGTCTTTTTAAAAAACTATTTGTCAGTCTATGTTCCATAACATATAAAAATCTCATTTCTACCAGAAAACAATAAGAATTATATTATATTTAAAGTCATTTTTACTGAGAAATGTCTTGGAAGCACACACACAAACGTAGATACATGTATATACATAAATTTCATGCATTTTAAACTTCTCTACAAAAGACATGATAGGCATTTTTGCACTGAAGCACATAATTGATAAGTGCTTACCGAAATGAACACAGAATTTAAAAGATGTTAAGATGTCTTTGTTTTTTTTTTTTTTTTTTTTTTTTTTTTTTTTTTTTTTTTTTTTTTTTTTTTTTTTTTTTTTTTTTTTTTGCGGCACCGGGGATTGAACTCACAACCTCGCGCCTGCCAGGGCAGGCGCTTATGGCACTGAGCCAAACTCCCGGCCCTGGTTTTTTGAGGCAGGGTCGCACTATGTAGCTCAGGCCAGTCTTGCGCTCGCGTTGTAGCCCAAGCCGGCCTCGAACCCACAACGCTCC